>PVJI01023590.1:0-23306 GCA_004026765.1 Micronycteris hirsuta
ATTATACCCTATTTAATCCTGAAACTCCAATTAAAGAGAACCGATGCACACCAATGTTCATAGCAGCACAATTTACAACAGTCAAGTGCTGGAAGCAACCTAAGTGCCCATCAGTAAATGAAATGAAAAACCTGTAGTACATTTATACAACAGAATACTACATAGCAGAAGGAGAGAGGAGCTCCTACCCTTTGCAAAGCATGGATGGAACTGGAGAGCCTTATGTTATGTGAAATAAGCCAGGTGGTGAAAAACAAATGTCACATGATCTCATCTATAAGTGGAATCTACAATAGGCAAATCTATAGAGACAGAAAGTACATTAGTGTGTATCGAGGGCAGGATGGTTTGGTGGGGAATGGAGAGTGACTAATGATGATATGGGGTTTAATGAATGTGTGATGGAAATATTCTAAAATTGTCTTCATGGCTGTACAATGCTGTGAATATACTGAAAATCAGTGAGTGAACTATACATTAAAATGGATGAACTGTATGGTGTATAAATTTCATTCTAATAAAGCTGTCTTTTAAGAAAGGAATAGACATTTTGGTTAAAAGCTACTGTGCATCAAAATTCTGACCAATGCTGTATAAACTCAGAGAAAACAAAAACAAAGGAAGGATCAAAGTAAATGGATGCCTAAGTGGCAGTAGCATGGAAAATGCTTGCTGTGGTGGCTTTTCAAAATGTGCTCTTTGAATTTAAATGTATAAACAGTGGCCCAATACATATTTAATTTTTAAAATAAAGCACACTAGGGAAAGGGCCATATAATACTTGGCAAACATCAGATTCCTGATTATAGTTAATCAGCTTTATGCCAGGAATGAAATGGAATTAAATGTTACAGAGCTGGAATACATTAGCGACAACCACTCAGAGACCCGTCTTACATTAAACACCTCACTTTCTCTTCTCTGAACGACATTTTTACTATCAACACAATTCCTTCCTTGTCATATAAGATTTTTTCCTAATTATATTCAAAAATTTTATAAGATTGCCAATTTTCCTCTAATTTTATGGGTTTCATGAAAAATAAATTTCATTTATTCTGATTTTCAATCTTAAGAATAACTTAACTGTAGCTTTTACTCTAAGAGACTACTCCTGAGCATAGCATTTTAGGTCACAATATAACCTACATGGTACAGAGAATATTCTGGTGAAATAAAGGTGAAAAATAAAAAGCCACTGAACAGTCCTTTCTCATCAGCAGGCCCTTCCCCCACAAGTAGCTATTAACACATATAAAAATTTCAAAATTATTCTGACTCTGGGGAAGAGCCTTTTGGGGGAGGGCAGGATACTAAGGTTTGTGCTTAAAATTATTCCAGATAGTTCCATGGACTGGATTAGGTTGAGGGTATATAGTTTTAAATTTCAAATCCTCACTTGAGCTAGAAACAGAGTGTGCCATGACTAAAACAAATTGTGAAATGTATGGTCTCATTTTAAGAGCCGACAGATGAATGGTTCAGAGTCACTAAGTCACCCACCTTGGAGTCTTCCAATGGCTCGAACCCAGGAGCTTAAACTCAGAGCTCACTAGCAATTCCACTGTACAACACAAAGTATAGCTTACATTCTACCTTATAGTCTATAAAATAACTTTTACATTTCTTATATTTTTTCATAATAATAGGAACATTTACAGCAGATCGGGAACCTGAGAGATGAGGGAATGGAATCTCAGGGATGTTGATGGACAAGCATCTCAGAAGTCAGGCCTTAGACCTGTGTCTTTGAATTTCTAGCAAGGCATCTTTCACTGGCATTGTTTTCTAAAACACAGCCTCACACAAGTCAGGGGTTAGGTGATACATTTATTTTTAAGTACACACATTCCAAAGCATTTGGGCTTTGGTTTGAAGTGAACTTAACCTAATTTTTCTTTTAGTGTTTTTGTTCAATTATTGTCATAGGGTTGTTTTTGCATCTAAGACAGAGAAATAACAATTATTTATCTTTCCTTCCCCAGAATGTGTTGACTATTTACTATAAGAATAACAGAAATAGACTCTAGCTTCTCCACGAAAATTAAACCTCAGTTGGATTGGACTGTGTTTTGGAATTTTGTATCAATGTTTCTCTCAAGAAAGGTCACAGGACAACATTAACTTAATAAACTCTTATTTAGTATTCTGTACATGTGCTGGGCTCTCTGCTTGCTCCTAGATATAGGTAATAGAGTGACCGAGTTGCAGTTCTCACCAAGGGGATATTTATTGTGTTTGCAGCAATAGAAAAGCTGAGAAAGATAGACAATACACCCAACATTATTTTATCGTTGATATTGACCTTGATGCTCTTCAACCACTCTTGAACCCTCAATGGGCATAGTAATCAACTGCCTCTGAAGAAGTGAAACTGACAGCAAACCACATTTTTTTGGTTTCTGCTCTCTATAGGCTAAAGACTAGCTTGATCCTTGCCCAACTAGTACCTTAGAGGAAATTAGTGCTTTGGCATAGTGCACCAAGTGAGAATGAGCGTAAACTGATTTAACTGGGGTAATGGCTAATTTCCTCTCTGTTGGAGAGATCTTTGATTAACAATTGACTTGTAATTGTTTTCCTTATTTACAAATCAAAGGGTAAGTTTTAGGACAACCAATTGCAGTGGATAGAGTAAGACTGCTGCTTGCCCCGTTCAGTGCATGAGGGAAAGTCCAGTCTGTTCAAAGGAAGTAGAGGCCACTTTCCCGTCAGACACTGAGTCCTGAAAGGTTAGCAGTGGGGTAAGAAGTAGCATGTGTTTATGAAATAAAAAATAAGTATAAAAACAATGTTTTTCCTGAAAAGTGTTCTGAGCCCTTACTTTTAACCTTCAAGAACAAATTATTACTTCCACAAAGTTTTCTTGTCTATTCACTAGAAGTTTACTGTGGCCCTACTATGTGACAAATACTGATCTGGATACCAGAAATGCAGTATAGCCCTTGTCACCCAGGAATAATGGAAAGAGAACAGGTGTCAGAGTGCACATTACTTGGGTGCTGTGACATACAGCTTAGGTCACTTTTCTCTAAGTGTCTCACTGTTAAAACTGTGAATATAAAAATGTAATTCCAGCTCTGGAGAATCGTTTCATTCAGTCCATATTTACTAGTGACTATAAATATGTAATTTACCACAGAACTCACTGACACACATACATACCAAGAATAGAATGCTTGGCACACTCGTCCCTACTGTGGTCTATAAAGGAATAAACACTCATGTATAACAATACTATTTATCAGACATGAATCTGGTTAGATTTGAAAGATACTCAGTGTTTATTTCATGTCGCTTTGTGATCTAAGACTATAGTACAAAAGAAAATAAGCCTGGGCTTAGGGAATGATATATATCATGGTGAGTAATCACAAGCTATCTCTTAGTAGTTGAGTAACCATGGGAAGACGATTTAATCCTAGCTCTGAAATGAGATTAATGTAACAGAGTGAAATGTTCAGTCTCTCTGACCCCGTGTTGTTCAAGCCTGCTTTGTTTCCTCAGCCTTCAGACTAACAGCTTCTGCTTAGTCCTGCATACACACGTACTAATCATTAGAGGAATTCAGTGTGTGGCTTGAGGAAATAAGGAAAGTATGTATTGTTTATCAAAGATTTGCAGAAACCTCATGATTGACTCACATCAACTAGCACAATCT
Source organism: Micronycteris hirsuta (assembly GCA_004026765.1). Classification (NCBI taxonomy): domain Eukaryota; kingdom Metazoa; phylum Chordata; class Mammalia; order Chiroptera; family Phyllostomidae; genus Micronycteris; species Micronycteris hirsuta. The sequence continues at coordinate 3,662 of PVJI01023590.1, forward strand.
TCCTCAGATGCCCAGATACCGGCTGTGGTCAATCTCCTGTTGCCACTCCCATGTCCCCTTCCTGTGACATAAAAGAAGCCCGGACTCTATACTTTCGGATATGGATTGGTGGGTTAGGTCTCCCATCTTCTCCACTGGTGCCTTCTCTACCAATAAATCTTACTCCCAGCTCTTTGTTTGGCGTTTGGCCTTTAGAAGTGTCAGACACACAGACTTTGGAGCAGTAACATTAACACTTTAGAAGAGAAAGTAATAATATGAATTAACTTACATTATGGCAATAAATTTCCTTATATAAACTGGTTTGGTGCTATATAACATATTTTGGTGTATATTAAATAGAATATTAAAGTATATAAAGACAATAAAGTAGCATCAAAAAGTCCAGGTCAAAGTAATCATATATTTTATTTTGGCATTTTTTTTTTGCTGCTGTTATTGTTTGAAATGAACACACAAAAAAATTAGTGCATTTCTGAAATAACCTTGTCTTCTTCTAAAAGACAGTAAATCTAAATTTGTCTTAACCCAGGTCTGACAACCTGATGAATTCTGGCATTTTTCTTCTTAGAAGAAGACATGGCATGGTACACCAAAGACAGCTCCATCAAAAGTTTTTTCCCCAAATATACAAAAATAATGAAAGAAAGAAAAACAGTAAAATAAACATAAGTATAACAACAAAAAGTCTATAAATTAATTACGTCTGCCTAGATGGTCATTTATCACGTGAGTTTAGACTCTTGTCATTTAAGCAATAACTGATTTTAAATATTATCCAGTGATATAGGAGGAAGAAACCAGTCCAGACATAGGGGTATATTCCATCCAACCACAAGTAACTCTACCACGTTAAGCCAATTAACATTGGTCCAAGCACACTTGGAGTTCAGCAATGCCAGCAATCCAGTTAAGCTCAAGATTCTATAACAACTATATTTTATTAATTAAATGACATTTAAAGTTGTTTTATTTTGTTCCTTTTTAAGGAAGAACACATTGAAAACTTGGAGGTTTTCCAATAGTTCAAAAATTCAATGTCAAATGAGTTGTTACCCACTGATTTAAAAAAAAAGACTTAAAACTGAGTACAGTATAACGTTTTTTTAATTCTCACCTGAGGATATGTTTATTGATTTTAGAGAAGAAAGAGACAGAGAGAGAGAAAAGCATCATTATCAGAGAGAAACATCGACTGGTTGCCCTTCTCAAGAGCCCCGACTGGGGATCGAACCTGCAACATTTTGGTACATGGGACAACACTCCAACCAACTGAGCCACCTGACCAGGGCTTCAGTAAAACATTTTAGAACATGCTCTGAAATAATTCAATACCACATATACTTTGCTCTGAAGGATCCATTAAAATTAAATACATTTTTCAATACACCATAAGTCTGGTTAATCTCAAAAATACATTCTAAATTTTAGAAATTGAGACTGTGTCCTGGGCCTGAGCCTGAGAAGAGCAGCAAGAGAGCGGGCAAAGAGACTGATGGATCGGGTCCGGCACCCCAGGCTCTGGCAACCTGGATTTGCTTTCTGCCTCCCCTGGACTAAGGAACCCATGATGGAGTTTTACCCAAGAAGGAGAAAACCTGTTTCAGGTGAGCCCAGGATGTTCCAGAAATACGATGGGTGAGGAGCAGACACCAAGGACTAGACCAAGATTAGGTTTCAAAGCAAGATATAGATTCTCCTAGTTCAGAAAAAAAGCTCTATTTGTAATGAATGAAAATGCCATAATCTGCATTAATATTGCACAACTTGAAGACATGACAATTAAGGAACGCACATGGACTTGTGGCTCATGGAAATATGTGCACAGAAAAAGGAAATCTATAATTCTTTAAAGATGGGAAGGCATTCTTCCTCACCAAAATGAGTACATTCTCCTCAGGTATCAAGTCCAAAAATCTCCAATAACTAAAGAGACTGTGTCACTTTATACGTTACAGCTTTTGGTGTTAGAGCAATACGTTCTATAATGACCATGATTGACTGTGTTCTGGTATTGACCCTTTCACACAATTGGAGGAAATGTGTATTTCATCATGTTGATAAATTGGATCACCATGATTTTTTATAATTACATCAGAGCCACGTTTGTTGGTCCTGGCTTAGTCTCCCTGGGGTGGAAACCAGTAAAAAAAAAAAAAGAAGAAGAAGAACCCTTTAGATGATGAACTCTAATAATAATCTAACAATAATTTAGTTTTTGCTGTATCTTCTGACCAATAATAACAAACACAGACCACGTTTTCCCTTGGTAGATACTATATTATAATCGCTGGCCACTTAAAGATCAAATTATTTACTTCATAATATTTTTTTAAAGATTTTATCTACTTATTCTTTTAGACAGAAGGGAAGGGAGGGAGAAAGAGAGGAAGAGAAACATCAATGTGTGGTTGCCTCTCACATGGCCCCCACTGGGGACCTGGCCCACAACCCAGGCATGTGCCCTGACTGGGAATCAAATCGGCAACCCTTTGGTTCACAGCCCACGCTCAATCCACTGAGCTATGCCAGCCAGGGCTACTTCATAATCTTTTTTTAAATATTAATCTAAATTGGTATTTTCCAAAGTAATTTTCACCGAATACTTCTCCTACATTAAAAGATAGATATATATACACACATATGTACATATTAGTGTATATATGTATATGTATGTATATATGTATATATATCTAAAGTTTAGTTTGTATTTTAAACAAGAATTATGGCTATAATATATTTAATATAATGTAATATAATATAGCTTATATTATAAACAAGTGTGGTACAAACATATTATTGCATAGCATATATTTTAATATACACATAAAAAATTAAATGTCCTACTTTTGCAAGTAGTTTCAACACTTCAAGGATAATGAATACAATGAAGCCATATTATAAAAGTTTTTTCACAATTAATGTTTATTCTTTGAGGATGCCAGAAATAAATGAATAGTTACAAGAAGATAGAAGAAGATGGGTACCTAAAATTATTCATGTTGCTGAGGTCATCAAAACAAATAGTGACACAAAACTCAGAAAATATCTTAATTATAATATCTTGGGAGATTTTGGAAGCCTTGCTCTCAGCTCTATTTGAATTTTTTTCAAATGCTTTTTCTTTATCTAGTGATATTATTTTAAGTTTTATTTTCCTTTATTCAATTAATGGAGAATTATAATTACTAATTTTCAAATAATAACATAAACTTGCATTCCTGGGATTATGTCTATTTGTAAATGATGCACTATTCTTTTTTATATATTGTGGGATTCTGTTTGATAACATAGTTTAAAGATTTTTGTGTCTATGTTTATGAGGTTTGTTATTCTATACTCCATATGTGGGTATGTGTGTGATATTTTTGACTGGTTTTGTTAGGATTGTATAGTAAGTGATGTAAAATTGATATGGTATATTCTTGAGTGTTTTATAAAGTTTATTTACTAGTGAAGTGTCAAATGTACTGGTGTAAAGTATTTCAGATATTCCATATTGTTATCTTAATGACTGAAAAGTATCTAATTGTATCCTTTTTTAATCAGCCTAGTTATATGCTTATTTTTTCATCTTATTCAAAAACCATCTTTTAATTTCATTTATTTTCAATATGATTTGTTTTCTATTCTACCAATTTCCCTGAATATCTTCATCATTTCCTTCCTCCTACTAACAATGGGTTTAATTTTGATCTATATCTACTTTATACAGCGATGCTTAGATCATTGATTTAGATATGTCTTATTTCCTATTTCTGCTGCCCCAGTATATTTGGTTTCCAGATAATACCTAATCAAAGGTACAGTAATTCACAAATTACTCTATGCACAGTTCCATCTTTCATATTTAGTCTACTCTCTAGTTTTTCATGCTTCTTTCCTGGGCTATCTTAGATCTCCCACACTCTTGTATAATAAATAATGTGTCTGGTCTTGTCCAGGAAGAGAACTTCTAAAACCTGTGGGATTTTCTGGGCGACAGAAGTGTCTTTCTCACATTAATAAAGTAGGTCCATAGAGACATTCAGGATGGGGGCTGGTCACTTCAAAGACCAACCATTTAATTAGGAGTTTAGGATTTCTGAGCCCTTCTGGCCTCTGGAAAAGGAGGGAGGCCAGAGAATAAGTTCAACTATATGACCAATAATCCAATCATGCCTGCATAATGAAACCCTGATAAGATCTCCAGACGACATGGTTCAGTAAGGCATCATGGTTAGTGAAGTAGGAATTATTGCTCTACAAGGAGAGAGCATGTAAACTCTGCATTCCCTTGAGAGCCCATTCTATGCAGCTCTTCATTTGGCTGGCTCTCCTGATTTGTACCCTTCATAACAAACTGTAATTGTTAAGTATAGTAGTTTCCTGAGTTTTCTGAGTTATTCTAGTGAACTATCAAAATTCAGAGGGTCATAGCTAATTATAGCTAATTAATCAGAAATGAAGGTGACCTGGGGATCCCTGTTGCGTGGCTGACATTTGAAGTATGAGCTTCCACTGGAGGACCACACACTTAGACTTATGGGGTCTGTACTAACTCCATGAGGGTAGCAAGAGTATTCAGTTCCAGTTAGTGTTGAAATGCAATATATGGATATGATCATGGTTTGGCCAGAGATGATGCTCATCTTTTAAGTCTCATCTTTTCTACAGCTCCCTCATTTTTTAAATTCCCCCTTTAAATTACCAACTTCCCAGCTGTTCTAAGTCCTATCACCTCCCCTATGATCCAGTTTTCTATAAGGATTGCTGGTAGTGGGGGTAGTGGGGGTAGTGGTGGTAGTGGTGGGGATGGTTGCTAAGTGCTTCGTTAAAGAAAATAATGAACACACAGCTCTCATTGGCACAATAATCTTTCAATAGGAACCATCTCTCATTTTTCTGTCTACCTTTGGTCAATTTCCAGTGCCTTCAAATATTTGTTTTTAACGTTTTGTCCAGTTTCTTTACATTTTTTTGTGGGAGGAAGTGCCGAAAGTCTCCAGACCACTTACATACTCCATAAGAAAGGGAAGAAAATTTTTCAGAATTCTTGTTGCTTTCATCTCATTTTTTTCCTTTCCAATTTCAAGCTGTGTCTATATTCCTCTGCACTCAATTTTTCAAAACCCTAAGAAATAGGTATGGGTTTATACAAATGAATCCAAGGAAACCAAGAAATGTTGTACAGGATTTGCATTAAAGGAGGGCACTCTATTCAAGGAGATCACCAACCAAGTTTCCCACACTCCATCATCTCAAAACACAGGGTCCGGCACAAATAACGCCCATTTTTTTATTACAAAATTTTTTATTACATAATCATAAGCATGTAATCCTATAACATAACAATATCACACTCAAGCACATCAGATGATATTTTAGGTGAAATGTTCAAATTGCTGTTCATCTCGTGCAAGACATTCAAGTACCCTATAGCCCACACTCAAGCAAGCCTTATATCTGCCAGGCTCTGTATATCCCCTACACTTAATGGAATTACTTTGTGCCTCCTGTCCTTTCCGCACAGAAATGGATATTGCAGGTAGCAAACATACACCTAACTCAAGCAATAACTTTTCCCCTCCTTGCTAAAACCATGCTTGTAGCAATTCTTTCCAGCAAATTTTCCCACAGCATGGAGGGCAGAAGATAATAAAATAAGAAGTTTCCAGGCTGGAAAAATAAAATCACAAAGTCAGTTTAAAGTATTTTGAGTGTATATATCAAAAATAGAATAAGATAGATATATTATGCATAATTTTCATTGTCTTAGATAATTTTAAAAACAATATTCCGTTAATTACTTATACTTATTATTTATCCTATCATGTATGATGGAAAAACAAATATAATCAACTAATTTTGCACTGTATGTTAAGGACTTGGCCTCAGTAAATGTTAACAATAATAACAATAATGCTTTTATTTTATTATTCATTGGTATCCATTCTTTAGTCCTGGTGGAATACATTTACTCTATTTTCTCCCCTCATTCCCTTGGCAAAGAAATGTGGGTGAAACAAAGGAAGTATTCTGTGCAAAGAAGACAATCAAATGCACCCCGCTATGTAGCCCCTTATTTTTTCTGATTATTATTGTTGTATTGTAGTTAGATATTTATAAGCATGTATCCTCTTACTGTAAGATAAATTCAGCTTGTGCAGGGATCATGTTATATTGTCTGTATCTTTATGGCTCCATAAAACAGAGCTTCTAGCACTGAAGTTCAAGGAAGGAACAAGAAGGGGAGGAAGGAAAAAAAGAAAAGAAAAACAATGGCAGGAATAATAATAATCTTCAGGTGAAAATCTGGAGTTTTGTTTCAATTATTTATTGCTGCATAACAAACTTCCTTATGACTGAAAACAGTAACTGTTGTGGGGGTTTCGTACCTGCTGATACCCGTGGGTGACCGCGACCTGATGCGTGTATGAATCTCATACCAAGACACGCGGGGAAAGAGAGACCGGGGCCACGCAACCAATTCCTCCCATCTCAGGAAAAGGCCTCGTGGGTTGCTTAGCCGGGGTTTTTATTAGAGGCATAGGACACATTTACATTGGATTGATTATTCATGGGATTGAGCAGAACAGGGGTAAGATTACTCATTAGCAGGGCATTAGGATGTAAATTCAGGTCCGGTGGCAGGCAGGACCAGGTTAATATAATATGCAGGGCTCAGCAAGCCAGAATTTTTTAAGATACATCTTTGCCAAATTCCTATTAGAACATTCCCATTCCACAGACATGATCCACACTTGTCCACATGGGATTACATGGAGCTGCGCTCAAAATGCGTAAATTCTGGAGCATGCATGTTAGCACGTGTGTGGAAATCACTGCCACAAGTAACTGGTTAATTATTTATTATTCAGTTTGTGCAGAACTTAGCAGGGAATGCTCACCTTTGCTCCATGTTGTATTGTCTGAGAACTTGTGTGGAACTGGAGAATTCAAGATGGCTCTCTCCTATGTCGGGCACTTCAGCTTGGATTGCTGGCTGGGTTACTCCATGTCTCTTCATATTCTCTCATTCTCCAAAGCTGTTTTATCTTAATGGAAATTCTCGCTAGCACGTGAGTGTTCTTCTTTACTAGTTGGCTATTTTCCAAGTATTGGAAACTATAAGGTCTCTTAAAACCCAAAACTGGAAATCTCGCAATGTTACTTTTACTGTAGTGTATGAGTCAAAGAAAGTCATGGGACCAGCTCGGGATTAAAGGGAAGAGGAAAAGACGCATCCTATGGATGGGAAGAGCAACATGTGCATGCAAGTGGCAGGAACTGTTGGCAGCCATCTATTCAGAAGATCTACCCCAAGTTTTGCCAGTATATTGGGGTAGCATAGAAAACTTTCTCAAACTGAACTGAGGAAGAAAATAGTCTACAGGCTTTATCCTCCCTATTTCATTAGTTTTTAAAGAGAACAATAAAATATTTGTTTCAATACCTCAGGTTGACCAATGCTAAACAAAAATATTTGAGGCCAGAATTTTTTCATAAAGGGTATGTTGAGACATATGCTAGCCAGAAAGCACCAGTTCCTGGGCCTGAAGTGTGAACCACCAGCAGCGGGGCTAAATGAAGAAGACAAACATATCTCCCTTTTATACACAAAGTTTGGAAAAGAGAGGTGTAAGTTGTTTTGAAATTTTATATTAGCTACAGATAAAGGGGGTAGGAAAGGTGAAGCAGGAGAAGTTCTGGGATAGTACAGAGTCGGTTGGGAAGAACAGATTCTGGATTGGTTGTAGGCAAGAGTCCAGAAAGTTCATGCGCAAGGATGCAGTGGCATCTGGTGGTAGGCTATTCCCTCTAAAGAATCATAAAAACGGCCACCTGGAAACTGATTCAAAGTTTCAACATACATTCAGGAATGTGAGCAGTCTCTTGTGATTTAGGCCCGAGGCACCTGGCTACTGATAGACTCTCCTTGTCTCTTCCTTGTCTGTTCCTTTACTCTCCTGACTGCTCTCATTTAACTTGGACATTGCAGAATTTTTCTTGTCACCAAAAACTGTTAACTAAATGTTTTTTAAAAAGCATTTAGGTGTATTCTGATTGAAGGCATCTACAAACATCTATCAGAGGAAATATAAGCTGTTTTAGATAAATTATGAATCACCACAGCTATGTAAAACTGGCCCCAAACCTGAGTGACTAATTGTAACAGTAAACTAATTTATAGGAAGTTCATGGATAGTCCTTCTGAGCTTAGAACCTTAGTCTAGTTTTCTGGAGCACAGAACTAGCTAAAGAATGAATTAAAAGTCCATTTTAAATATAATATTACTTTCTTTTGAAACATGTTATAATTAGATTTGTTAAAACGGATTTGTGCTTGTATTTACATGATAAAATTTCTAATAGAAAACTTAACTGAGACATAATACCAGCTTTCTTTTATTTTTGCTCCTCCTTTCCCTTTTTTTGAAAATTGGAATGGAAGGAACTACATACACACCTAGGCTTCATAGAAATTCTAAAACATGTTGTGATAGTTACATTTTCTATCATCAAGTCAGCATTTCAATTAGGATGGAATTTGATTACAAGACTGAATTCCTTTTATGAGCTATACCCGTGGGGTTGGGAAATACACCCAGTACAGATGATTGTCACCAGTGAGATGTCAGCCCCCAAATCAATAGCCATTGCTGGTTACCAATGGATGTTCTCTGAGTTTTATTGTTTTTAAGAGAATATTTTAAAATACCTGGCAAACTATGTTCCATTATTTTAGTGTCAGAAGCTCTTTTTATAATGTTTCTGTTGGTAATTTTTAAAACATTAAAAATATGCTCATTCAGAGCCTGTTTTTAAAATAGTTAAAGCCACTAAGCAATTATAAATGGTGATGTAAATGATTATTAATACGTTTATTCCTAATACAAAAGGATTCTGCAATAATTTTGTTATCTTCACTATTTTAGAATTCTGGCATCATACATTTATTAGGTAGCTAATATTCTAGGTAAGACTTCATTCAATAGCCTAATATAATTATTTCCCACTTTGGTAAGTAGGCCACTGAGCAAACAACAAAAAAATGTTGACACCATAAGCTATTTCTGCTTGGCTGCAAGTGCCTAGAGCTTCTATTTCAACCTCTTTTCTCTCAGGCAGTTGCCACTAATGTGACAATCAATCCATCTGTATGGGTTATAAAAGGAGAACGGTGCCTTTAATCAATCACCTTACTGTGCAAGGAAGCAGTAGGGATGTTGAGGGAAACATGGAGAACTACCTCAGATATGAAGTCAGTAATGCTCTTGGCAGAGGGAAAGAACCCTTAGAATCTATAACCTTTAGTGACTTTTTATTAGTCTCCTTTAATTTTACCTTTAGTCTGAAATGCCCTGGAGAACATATCAGATAATTCAAGCAAGCCAGGAAGCAATAGCCCATTTCCTCGGAGCTCCTATGGTGAGAAGCACATTCCTTAAAGGTAACACCTTTCATTCATACTGCTTTCCACATTTTAACCTTGGTCAGCTTCTAGATGACCCCTTAATCTGTAATTTTTCAAACAAATTGAAGGGTATGTGTGTGTGATTTTAAGCAACATCTTTCTAGTCAGGAAACTTAGATTTTCTTTTGACTCTTCCAACTGGTTAGGACACTAATAAAGGACTCACCAAATCTGTTAATAACCTGCCCTTGGAAACCTAAATGTTTTTGTCTGGCCACCACCCTCCTATAGAGTTTTATCCACTCCAAACCCCAACACAATCCTCACCGTCACTGCCCCGGTTTTCTTCATGTCACACATAAAACTTATTTCTATTCCCACCTCTATGTCTTTGCTTTTGCTATTCTCTTAGCTTGCATTTTTTATGCAAAACATCTCCTATCTCCAAAATCCAACTAAGCCTTTCTAACACCAATGCCTCCTCCTTAACCCTTCAGGATAATTATTTTTTCTAAGCTAAAGCCATTGAACTCAGTCTATCAAATGATTATATAATGACTTATCTAAGATTTTTGTGACATTGTGACAGTCAGTTTGCCTTGCAATATTAAACATTTTTTTTATATTGTGGACTATATCCCTGCAACACGTACCAGAGAGCCAGGGGCCTGCAGGTGCTCTCTGACTCTGCCCTGTTGGCTGGTTTGTCAGTCACTTATCACTTAGCGCAGGGTCAATTATTCTCACTACGTGAGATTCCACAACTCACCCCAAAACTTTTTAAAAATGCTTTTCCTCCTATACAACAGATAAGAAGGTTTTTTACAATATATTTTAGATATATCCCCTGTAAGTTTATTTTGGCACACTTTTATATATATATATTTATTGTTTTTGTTTGCTACTGCTCTGATTCCCTAATATTCCCTAGACTTCATGTTTTGGTTAATTTAAATTTCTGTTCCATTGTTGGTATAAAAGCATTTCAGAGACTGGAGCAACACAATTTAATCTTTGTAGCTTCTACTCATAAAGAGAAAACAAAAAATGTCTGTATTCTTCCGGTATCAGAAAAGTTTCTTTGCTCTGATTTTAATATTCATGGTGTATCCCTCCCTAGTTCTTATTCATATTTTCTTTCCTTATCAGGTCTCTAATTATATTAAGTACAAGCAGAATAGACAAAAATGATCCTTTAACATAAAACTGCTAGGAACACTTCATTCTAGGTCATTATAATATGATAGGGTAGGAAGAAGACTATTTAAATATGCAATTGCCATTCCTCTCCAAATAACACTAATATAAGAACACATTCTGATTTAGTTTTTTTAAAAATTAGAATTTTTTTAAAATTTAAAAATGGCAATAGGCAAATTATAGCATAAGCCACAAAGCTGCCCAAAATTCTGTCATTCTTGTGCTAAACTAAAAATACCCCATATTGCTTGTTTTTAGGAAATAGCTGTTAAAATTAATTGTTTTATAAGTGCAACTGAGATCATTACTGAGAGTGGATAATAAAACATGTAATGGATCCTAAGCCTTGTTTTGGGGGGATAAGAGATTCAATGAACAACATGTCCAGATATCTACAAATAGAACTTGATTGACAGAAAATTTTTATGTAAAGGGACAAGGAAAGTTCATTTGATCAGAAAGTTAGTGTTACTTACACTTTCAAAGAAAATATTTGAGGAGGGTAAATTCTTGGGATTGAGAAATTAGTACAAATAAATAGAAAAACTCTACAGACATCTAAAATTAGGCTTCTCAACACCCTTCTACACTGATGTGCTTGTCCTTATTAACTTTGCCTCCCTCTGCCCTCCATGACCTTTGCCTCCCTCTGCCCTCCATGACCTTTGCCTCTCTCTGCCCTCCATGACCGCGCAGGTGTAGTAAACACTCTCCATCTGAGCTTCAGACAGCACCGCAGTGACTCTCAAAGCCTGAGAGGCAGGCACTGGTTGTGCCACTGTGACCAGATTAGAATTAATCAAGAACCCATGACAGAGCATGTCTCATTCCTGGTTGCAGAGGTCCCTGCAGTTCTCTTCTTTCTAGTCTGTTTTAAGATCTGCTTCTTTCTAGGATGGCTTTCGAGTACCTTCATTCCTTTCCTTCTCAAACATCTTGCTTACCTCTCTGTCAGGTTTATTCTCTGCCTTTTACCCCTGTGCTATATTTTAAACAGAAAATAAATCTTTGAAGTCAATTTTTTTTTTAATTTCATCCCTGAAGGTGAGATTCCACCCCTTGATGCAGATATTTCCAACAGTTTTAGGCACGAGTGGGTGCTGGGATGGCTTGCTTCTGCATCTGCCAGATTTAATCCCCACTTCCGGAATGAGGCGGACACTCTTCCTCTGTTCTCGGTGATGGTCTAGCTCTCTGTGGATTAAAAGACTACCTCACTTTATGCCATTTCCTTCTGGTCAGTGGAGAAATACCACAGAAAATTAAAAAAAAAATACAGGGATAAATACACGAGAGGGTAGAGGAAGTAGGAACTATAGAGAAAACTACCTTAGACATGTCAGACATCTAATGTAAAGTTCATATAACGAAATTTTCTTTAAGGGTTAAGGCAACCCTCTCAACCCTCTTAGGGTGTCTCTTTGAAAACTTAACAGTCCCAGTAAGAAAAACCCAACCTTTTCACTTAATGTAAGGCCTTCTGGCCCTTTGGGCTGCAAACATATACCTTTGAAATTAATCCTTTCACAAGATATCCAAGAGATAATCACAAGATAGATCTATTTATCTCTCATGAACATAGGAAAAATTTAATTGTTCTTTCTTCTACTTTGCCTATGTAAACTTATGTGAACTGCTTTCCAGATTCTGTAGTCATTTTCAAGCAACCTTACACATACGTGAATCTGATAACACTTAATATGAAATCATTCTCTTCTGTATTGGTATGGACAGCTTCTTGTTGGCAAGCTTGTTTTATTTTACCAACACCTATAATATTAAAATTATTTTAAGATTTTCTTATTAAAGAAACAAAAAATGGGAATATATGTGATTGCACTTTTAATTTTTTTCAAATAAATACTATCAATTTCTCAATATCTGTTAGTCCTTCCAATTTTCCTATTGTATTAGTTTATTTTTATGAGAAATGTTTTTTATCTAAACAGACTAACAATTTCTTTAGAGAAAACTTATATTATGCCCAGAATAAGATCATTTTGGATTCAAGGCATTGAGCCTCACGAGGAACACTGGAAACTATAGGGTTTGTTTTTTCTAATAAATATTGAAAGCTTAAGGAAGCCCTGCCTCTTAGTCCTTAATATTTGTAACATCAATCCTTATCATACACTCAATTTCAGCTCTGTCTTCTTGGAGAAGCCTTCCCAGCACATCCTAAACATGTAACTGTTCCTATCCCTTAACTTTTAAGACATATTTTGCATTTAATTTGGCTTTAATTATATTAAGACTTTGCATTAATTTTCAAATACCATTATATAATATTATATCCTAAGTAATAAAACTGGCTTAAAACAGAGCTCTTCTCTAGTGCTTCTGCCACAGCCCTAAAACACAGCAGGCAATTTTAACAATCGAGAAAACCTCTGAAAATGCAAACTCTAAACCCATTTACTCCCGTAATATTTCTCTCTTGTCCTATATTCTACCTCTAGATTTTAGATTACGTGCATAGACATCTTCTCAGAGCTATCCATTATAATATCACTGGCTGGTCTCTGCTGGCCCAGCACAGAAAGCAAACATCTTGAAATGTGAATAAAATTATTTCTAACTGAAGCCTTTCATATGTGAGGGGAAACTTAAGACTTTGCAATAACAAAGAGGATTACTGGATGTCTTTTCTGTGGAATGTTAGAGCCTTGGAAGACTATCGCATCCTATAGAATGTGGACGATTGTCTTACTTAGGCTATTTTACGACTCTGTAGAGATTAAAGCTAAAGTGTAGAGAACGAATAGCAATGCAAATGGAGTCTGTTCAGCAGTAGGACAACCCTCGCCCTCCTTGGTAAAAACTAGTGTTGTATCCACCTGCAAGTCCATTTCATCAATACAGGTTTATTTTATCAATACAGGTTCCTTGGATTCCCTGTTGAATCTGTTGTAACATCTGTCTGGTTTCCTCATTTAATTGAGTGAAATGTCTTTAACATGTACTTATTTTAGATTGGTATGAGAGTCACGATTTTACTTTATTTGAAAATTATGTTTTAAAAACAGTCTCCTAACAAATACATGCTGCTTCCAAACAGTGGAATGTCTCAGAAAAATAAAAAGGTTATTTCTTTAAACATATTTTTGTCTTATTTCTTGTGTTTGCTAGTTTCTTCACAATTTCCCTTATTCTTAGAAGAAATATGAAACTAAAGTAATTCAGTAAATCGTTCTATCACCTTAGTAGCTATGAAAAGAGTTGTGGGAAGAGTTTAAAGGAACTAATTAAATATGTCAATGGATCATGACTCTAATCAAGTGCTTTTCAGTATAAAATCTTCTGGGGAGTCTCTGGGGATTTTAGTTATCCATCCACTTATTTGCTAGTATCTGGACATCATCTTACATTGGGTGCTCTAAAAGTATAATGACCTTCCCTTTCTTTCTCAATCAAAGTTAATAAGTGGCACCAGTAACAAAAAGTAAAGATAAATTTTCTTTTCCTGACATTCGAAATATCAGTTTCAACTTGCTTTCCTGTCTTAGCTTTAGCTACTGCACACTATACGTGCTCTAATTGTCTTCTTTCTACATGCCATGATTCATCTCCTGGTATGATTCTTCACTCCATGCTTTCTTTCTTAATTTCATCAGGATCCAGTTTTACGTACCCTTCCTACTCCAGTTCAGATTATGCTTTCTCCATTGTATCTCTTTCTGATTTAATCTATCTCATACGCGATCCCACAGAACACTGTTGGGAAAGCCGTTCTCATGCCCACATTCTTTCAGTCCCCATTCAACTACGTAAGAAGGGGCTTTGTCTTGGAACACGTCCTTATCAGGAGACAGAGTCCACATCGTCTGTGCTGGGCTTAGTACCTTGTGAGGGAATATCTTTCCCTGTTTCAGGCTCAATGAATGTTCTTTTGTTTCTGCATAAAGTATGTGCATCATATGACATCTCAACACCCCACTGTTATATCTGCAGTCCACGGGGAGGGGACAGGATCTTTCTGCTGTGGCCTAAGAGGGGTGTGCATAGGCAGATTACCCTGTGTCAGCCACTGAGAAAGACCCACTGGCCATTGGCCACTGATGAAGATGATTTTACTCTCTCTCTTCAATGTCAGTATAACATTGTTTCACTCAACACCTGATTGTGTTGTGTTCTTCTTGGCAACTCTGATACCAGGATGCAGTGGGCACAGGTGTTTGGACTTCTGTTCCTTGGTGACTTGTGTTAAGATGATCTTTGCTTTCCTCCATGTACTTGAAGTTGTTTCTTGGGATTGGTAACAGGGTCACCAAGCACTATTCCCTCAGGACTGGTAACTGGTGCTTTCCTAATTTGCTTGACAAAAACTCTATACAAGCATTGCAAACTACCTCAGGAAATCCTAGTACAGAGTCTTTGTTAAAATAAGTGCTTAATAAGCATTATTGATGAAATAAAACTGTCAATGTGTAGTTATGATAATATTCTACTACATAATTTACAGAATTCTCAGTCAAAAGTATTCTAATAAACAACTGGTAAAAAAAGAATTATGTCAGCAGAAGAAATTACAGTGGAGAAGTTGGTAGATTTTACTCCAGTAATAAATTTCTCCTACATATGGGTTCCTTTACCACTACAATACAATGTTTAAAATTAAGCTCAATTTCTATTCCATCCCATGATATAGCATTTCAATTCACCCAGATGCTCAAATTTAAATCATCCTTAAATCATTCTTTTATAATATAACCTTAGTTATTTCCATCAATAAATCCTGTTTGTACTGCTTTTGAAATATAACTAGAAATGAGTATTTCTCACCTCCTCTGCTGCTAACATCCTAGTCTACATCACAACCAATTATCTCTTAAAATAATACAGAGCTCTCATATTTGATCCTGATGCTTCCACATTGCTGTTTTATTCTTCCTAAAACAGACATCATCATCACATGTGTCACATCACACTTTCCCACACTGTAAATTCTGTGGCAGTATCCGATGTTCCTGCTAAAATCTGCAGAGGCCTGCACGACAGTAACCCTGGCCACATCTCGGACTCCAACACCGTACATCACTTTCTCACACACTATGCTCCAGACTCCTGGATATTTTTGAACAATTCCAGCTCTGTCCTCCCTCCAGACTTTTCACTCTTTCTTCTACCTGGAATGTTCTTTCTGAAATATCGCCTTGACTCATAAGCAATACTGCCTACTATATAATCTTAACTTCTAGGCCCTTTACGTCCTAGCAATGGAGATGAATTATGTAAATAACTATAGAAATGGGTAAATAAGCAAATACTGTGAATGACTGAATGAGTAAAGACAGAACTAGTAAATGCTGGATATCATTTAGTGAGGGGTTTTAGGAATTATGGTGGCTAACAAAAAGGAAGACACAAAATTCATATATAAATAGCTGCAGTAGTATTACCTTTGTACCTTACAGTTATAACAAACCATATTTGAATTTTATGGTAAACCAGGATATCAGCGTAGTCATTAGGACTGCAGACTTTGTTGTCAGAAAGCCCAAGTTTGAATCCTGGCTCTGCCACTCTTTACTGTGTGTGCGACATGGCTTTGAACAATTGTCTTAGCAACTACGAGACTTGGTAGTGTTGAAGTGGTATTGACAATATTTTTTGTCTTGTAGGCTTTTTCAGTTAACGCAATGAAATTATAGTCTTAGATCAGTGTCTTGTTTAGTGTATGTTCAATAAATGGTCAAGAATTTGTTACCACTGTTATTTTTTTTCATGACACCCACCACGGAAGGAAGAGAAGAGGTCCAAGAAACAAACCTTTTTTGATTAATTTCTATTTGCTAAGTGTTGTTCTAGAAATAATATCTGATTTGTTTAACACGCTATCTTTTTTATCCTGTACATTTTTCACCCTTGTGTTTCTTCAAAAATATTTACTTAATAAATGAATGAGTGAATATATGGATAGAGGTTCAAAAATGAAAAAAAATAAACCTCCTGATTTTTTAACAATTTGTAGTCTAATGAAGTGCTTTTCAAAGTTTTCTGACCTAAAAGCATGGCAGAAGAGCTCAGGAATCAGGGCCCAATTACAGGCTATAACTAGAAGAATGGAGGGAGAGAAGTAGCGGGGTGGGGTACAGGCCAGGGATCACTCCAAAGTCTCCAGTACAATTAAGAGAAGGGGACTAACAGATGCTCTGGATACTGCAAGACCCTAGGAAAAGAGTCCTTTTAAGGATATAGCCTTCTCCTTATCTTGATTAGGGAGAGACTTATCTTGATTAAACTACAGACGTTCCTTTTGCTAGGTATAAAAGTTTACAAATTATGTTGAGGCATGGTTGGTTTTCTAGATGAGAACAGGTGATATATTGACTTATGGCCCCTCATTGGAACTATAAGCCTGTACATATATAACTAGACATTAATTTTTCAAAAATAATATTCAAATATAGCTAAAATAATGGGAATAGAAACTATCTAATTCCCAATATACACAATGCTAATTGTGCTGTTAATTCCACAAGAAAATAACAGGTACATACATTATTGGTTAATCTTCCCAGTTCAAGTCCTCCAGGAATGAGGACATGTATTGTGTTGAGACACAGAAAATGAGGAGCATATACTTAGGGATCCATACACTGTCTGTACAGTGAGGATAAGACTGTGTCATGGAAGAAAATCAGAAGCAAAAGAAAATTCTTTCTACTAATAATATTGGATAGGTGTTAAACAGTAAATGTGTGATGATTATTAAACATACCACAGAGAGAATACAAACCACAACAAAAAATGTGTTCTGGTGTGTACAAGCAATATAAATAATCACAATTTATGTAAATTACATACCAGTAATTCCAATTTCCATGTAGCACATAGTGTGCATATTATGTGTCATATTAACTTTACATGTATTTTATGTTATTATGCCACTGAACTGTTTATGCTTGCTTTGCCCTCACTTAAGGTTGCTCAATGTTACTGGAACATTATCAATATATGATTGTTTCTTAGCTCAGTCCTTCACTCTCAATCATATATAATAAAGCACACTTGCCCAGAAACATATTTAATTGTCACCAAAACTTTTACTGTGGCTCTTATGTGTTATGTTCAAATTAATGATTAATAAACCACATTCTTTTATTTTTTATTCTTTTAGTTTTATTGTTTTAAACCACATTCTTTTAGAAAATGTTTACATAACTCATATTTGTCATACCACTAGAACCTGAGGGAGCAAGCTGTCCTCACAGCCTTGATAATATACTAGCTGTATGACTCCAACTCAAATTCCAGAATTGTAAGAATTTTAGCAGAGTTAAAATTTCCCCTAACTAGCTGAGGATGGCCCTCAGGTTAACACAGACCTAGACACTCTATATTCACCTTTTTCTCATTCCTTGTCTTGAAGGCCACAGGATGTACATTGATGTGGAACAACATCCTGTCGCCCACACTGCCCTTTTCTGCTTTGCAAATTACCACAGGGTTCGTTCAGTTCAAGCGGGGCCCACGCTGCCCTTCCTTCATGAGTCACAGGCTAACAGAGAAGTGTGGCCTGGTCGTTAAGTGAATCTCGGAGGCCATTTGTTCTTTCTCATAATTTTACTGAATATCCCTCTCTTAACAACCCAGGTGCAAACTCAGAGGGCTTCATACAAATCTGTTCCCCTCTTTAAAAGGGACCCCTAGTTGCAGTTTGGTCAAACACATGTATTACTACCCCCTACCCTTCAGAAGAGTTGTTCCCTTAGAGTCTCTCAAGAAAAGACAGTAATGGATCCGTTCTGCCGATCCTGTCAGCATCCATGGACCAGTGGCCATGCCCAACGATTGAAAAGCAGGATAGCATTTAAGTTTTTTGTTATGAAATGTTATATATTTGTTCACTGACTCTTTCCTTGCTTATCATCAATTACTTGCTTGTAGGACAAGAACTTGTTTCTTTTGCAATACCCGTGTTTTCAACTAGAGGATAGCCCCAGGGAGCAGCAGGTGCGACTATGCTATTGTCACTCAGCACTAACCAATGGCTTAGCATACAGAAGTGCTCAAAATATTTTTGAAATTACTAGATTAATAAATAATAGTTGTAAGTAAAAGAAAACCAACAATTATACACCTTGTTTTCTACTCCTTTCAAATCCCTGTTCTTTTTCTCTGATATGGGTAATGAATGCTTTTGGAAACAAGCAGAAGAAGAAAATCAGTGAAAATCCTAATTAGGGAGCAAGAAATAGAGAAACTTTGGAAGTATGTAAATGAATAATTAATGAATAATTACTCATCTACTCTGACACTAGTGACTACGAAAGGTAGCATCCATGGAACTTAGAGGGCTTTAGGCAATAATGTTTTCTAATTTGTTCTCTAATCAATGAAAAATTTAGATTGGATGCAGCTGTATCACTACCAAATTCTTGTTTCTCACTGTAATCAAGTGACTTTCATTAGGGCTCTTGAAATAGATATACATACATATACACACACATACACACATACATGCATGCATTCCTTTTTTATTAGTTGACAAATATAGAGACTGAAATTGCTTTACTGTGGTAAATTGCTTTACTCCTCATTGGGAGATGACCAACAATAAAATGTAAAAATTGTTAGTCAAATAAAAGAATCTCCCAATGCCAAAAGACAATTGGCTTCTCTTTCTAAGGTTTGCTCACCCTTAGACTGGCAGAAGGTACTACTGCCAGATGAATTTTGAGTCCCCTCATACACATAAAATGAATCCAACAGTTTTGACATTTTATGTATAAACTATGTATAAATTTCATCCTGTAATAATGCATAAATTATTGGGTTGAGTCTCGGTTTCCTTCCCTTCACTATTGGTTCCCTGAATATTTTTCTTTATTTCACTTTGTACAGCCTTTACTTCTTCTTTATTCTGTATCCATACTCAGTCATTTCTTAGAGCATCCTGATTACCAGTGTTTTGAACTCTGCATCTAATAGGTTGGCTATCTTCTTGTCAGTTCTTTTTCTGGAGTTTTGCTTTATTTTTTATAAACCCAGGGCCATATTTCTTTGTCTCATTGTACCTGTTACGCTGTGAAGGGCAGAGCCTTA
>PVJI01023591.1:0-23330 GCA_004026765.1 Micronycteris hirsuta
AATATAAATCTCTTTTTTTATTTTTTATTTTAAAGATTTTATTTATTTTTTTAGAGAGGAAAGGGAGAGAGAAAGAAAGGGAGAGAAACAGCAATGTATGGCTGCCTCTCACGTGGCCCCCACTGGGGACCTGGCCCACAACCCAGGCATGTGCCCTGACTGAGAATCGAACCGGGACCCTTTGATTCCCAGCCCGCACTCAATCCACTGAGCTACACCAGCCAGGGCCCTAAATATAAATCTCTTAGTTTAAGAATATTGTATGCTAACAGAAAATATAATTTAGCTACCTATTCTAAAAATGGTGAATAATATTAATATTATATAATAGAACTGGAAAGACTGACTCCTTTTTTGAAGAGAGAGATTAAGGATTTTTATAACTGGGCCCTGGCTGGTGTAGCTCAGTGGAATGAGTACGGGCTGTAAACCAAAAGGTCGCCAGTTTGATTCCTAGTCAGGGCACATGCCTGGGTTGCAGGGCAGGTCCCCAGTGGGGGCCATGTGAGAGGCAACCACAATTGATGTTTCTCTCCCTCTTTCTCCCTCCCTTCCCTTCTGTCTAAAAATAAATAAATAAAATAAAATAAATTTTTTTAAATAAAAGGACCTTTATAACTGGTTTTCATCAAATTTTAATGTTTCTGTTCAATTTTTAGGTACTTAATTTGTAAAACAGTTTGCTTTGTACTGGTATACAGAAAATAGTGTATTGATTTTAAACTTTTTGAGGCCAAGTGATCAAGTGCATTTGTAATAAAAGTCAATGATTCATTAAAAAATAATAAATAATAATAATAATAATAAAGAGACTCTGATAAAGGGAGTCAAGAAGTTGGGGTTTTGGTCCCAGTTCTGCCATTCTGACTTTGGGTCTGCGGCCCCAGATAAACGACTTGCTAAAGTGCAGTGGAAGTGCCTGCTTCGAGCAGTAATTGTAGCAACAGCAGGTAAAGATCAACGGTAGCCATACAGACTTTCATGAAGTAATTTCTGGGAATTTAGCACAAGAAATGTAAAGCTTTAAGATAGGCAAGTTAACGTATATTTTATAAGGCCTGTGCAACTTATTATGCCTTAAATATAGTGGCAAAAGTATAATTAATCTTATTAAAACACACACACAGAGATAATTGTGCCCTTTGCTTGCATGCTTTCTGAGCATTTGAGAAATAAATAGCTTGTAATCTCTTGTAGCAGATGTGGGCCAAGAACAAACCTAATGATGTAACTCCGAGTCCTTAGTACCACGACCTTTATTTCTTATTAAGCTTTTATGGAAATTCCTTTTATTTGAAAACTAAGTACAATAGTATCTTTTTGATAGATGGATAGAGACTGTATGTATCTTTTTATTCTTAGTGCATGTGCAGTTCAGTTCTTCTCCAGAAGCAGCCTAAAGAAACATCTGCATTGAAACAGATTTGTTGGGTTATTTATTCTGTCAACAAAACTTGGAATGCCTACTATGTGTTAGGTCCAGTACCGTGCAGAAGAAGACACAGTGGTGAGAAAAAAAAAGACGATGGTGTTTACTCTTGTTGGGTTCCCAGGTTGGGAATTTTAATGCCCCGGATGTCATTCTCTCCAGTTAAAGGGTTTTCTCTATAAGTTAGATCCTTGACATCCTAGGTGTCACCGTGGGCAGTACACAGATGAAACCTTGAAAGGACAATCCTGGTGTGGCAGGTGGTACTCCAGCCTTATAACCATGACATTACTTTTTTTACCTCTTTATGCAGAATTACTTCCTGAATGAACTCTGCTGAGGGAATTCAATGTAATTACTGTTTGGCATTGTGTTATGTCTTCCAAAGGCTATCCCACAGTTATATGCTGGAAAATTATCATGTGTGAACGTTAAAACTTGGCATCAGAGTAAATAGAAGGAAATCCCCTTTTGAAAGTTGATTTAAATAATTTTTTTTTTAAATAGAGGAATACAGGGAGAAATGAAACAAGAATTTGTCACCTAACAGAGGGAGAAGTATAAATATTTGTTCAGTCCTTCAGCAGATGGGTCTGCTCCGTTAGGTTCTCAAGACGCAGTGGCGAGCAAGGCAGACAGTGTGTAGGTAACGGGAGTCGGGCGGCGTTAGTGCGGTTACCAGGTACCTGTGAAGGCTTGCTTCCTGGGCCCGACAGTGCGCTGGGCTCTGGTAACGTTCGTGCAACATACAGTCTTGTATTCTGTGTATAATGCAAAATGGCCTTGAACAAACTCACAGTCTAGCTAAGAAGTGCTGTGAGAAGTGCACGAATGGAGCGCTGCTCAAAGCAGTGCAGGGGGCGCAGAAGAGGGATGGAGCTCTGCAGCCAGGAGAGGGCTCTGACTGGGCCTTGAGAGATGAGGCGTTCACTGAGAGAACGTCACAGTGAGTGAGTACCTCCAGTGACAGGTAGCCATGCACGCAGAGGTAGGGTAGCATCAAAGTAAGTGGCGTGTCGGGAGCGCAGCAAAGCCGATTTGGCTAAAGCGTATGGTATATGGGGGGAGTGGGACCAAGGGGCAGGAGGGGAGGGGGGTTAGTTGAGATCACTGTCTGAAGAGCCGTGCTAAGGACTTTGGCTCTTAACTTACAAGCAGTGAAGAGCCATCAGAGTGTTTAGTAAGGAGGAAAACAGAAGAGAGCTCAGCAACAGTGAACATGAGGAGAAACAAGCAAACAGTTAAGAGCTTATTGCCAAAGTCTTGGTAAACCTTGAGAGCAGCTGGAAGAGAGAAAGCATAGATGTTAGAAGTATCAGCAATAGCCTTTAAAGGACATGAAATCCATTGAAAATGCAACTGAAGGAAGAGGTGAAGAAAGTGCCAGAAAAGTCAGAATTCTGGATTGGGTGAGCAGATGGATATTTCTGTGTAACTGGAATAAGGAATACAGGTAGAGAGCAGGTTTTGGGGGGAAGGTGTTGGGATCAGATTTGGATGTGCTGAGTTTGAGGTTTCTGGATTTTGTGGGCATTATGCCCAGCAGGTGGTAGGGAATTCAGGGTTTTTGTTTAGAAAACAATACACAGATTTGAGAGCCATCAGCATTTGGGGTAGTACCCAGCCAGCAAATCAGTGAGCTAAAGAGAATGTGTATGTCAAGAAAATAAAAAATGTGGAGGACAGAACCCTGGAGGACAGCGTTTTTAAAAGACGAGTCGGGCATTTCTAGAAGTAAAGCTAGAGAGCTAGAGCTCCAGTAAGTGAAGGGCTGAGAAAAGACCATCAGGTCTCATTACTAGGGAGCTGGCCGCGAAGAATCTGGATACCATAGAATTAGGAAAAGGGTGACTCACCGTTGGTTTGGTGGGATTTGGGCAGGAATGGAGGGCTGAGCAGGACTTCTAATACTGGAACTGAATGAGTGGAAAGGCACTCGTGCTGGATCATTCTGGTCGGAGAGAGCGGCCCCAGGGAATAAAAGTTAAATACTAGACGAGGGAAAACCGCAGTCAGCACCTTCCATGGCCAGGCACCGTTCTGGACACTGGCAGTGAAGCAGTCAATCAAACAGAGCTCTTGCTGTTGCGGAGCTTCCTTCCTAGTGGATTGGGCCGGGGGAGGGGAGCGAGGCGGGGAGCATGTGCCATCAACCAGAATCTGCACCGAATGGCTACGGTCGTTGCTCTGCAGGAGAGCAAGTCCAGAAAGGCGTTTTGACTCGGGAAGTCCGGGCAGGGTTCTGAGGTGTCACTGAGCAGAGACCTGAATGAGATGAGGAGTGACCGCTGCAAAAATAAAACTGAAGGGTTTGATTACTCTTCATACGTAACTACCTTTTTTTATTGAATATTCTGTCTTTTTTTTTTTTTTCCCTTAGGTACTGTAAGGAGATTCCTAGAGATTCATGGGGAGACTATTGAAAAAGTAGTATTTGCCGTCTCTGAACTGGAAGAGGTATCTTGCTAGTTATGTTTCATTGTTTAAATCTTACAGAACAACATTCGTTATAAATCAGAGATGCAAAAGTCTTTAACACAATATTAGCAAACTGAATCCAGCAACATATAAAAGTGTTCTATACCATCACTAACTGGGATTTAGCTCAGGAATGTATAGTTGGTTCAATGTAAAAAAAAATCTATCAGTGTAATGTACCATAGTAATAGAATAATAATAGGAAAAAAGGATAAAACCACGTGATCGTCTCAGTAGATGCAGAAAAAACATTGGACAAAATCTAACACCCGTTCATGAAGAAAAAGCTCAACAAACTGGGAACAGAAGGGAACTTCCTTAACCGGACAAAGGGCGCCGGTGAGAGACCCACGGGCGAAAGACTGAAAGCTGTCTGCCGACCATCAGGAAAAGACGAGAACGTCCGTGTCACCCATTCTCTTCAGCTTCCACCCACGGTGTGTGGGCAACAAGAAGAAACAGAAATACCCAGACTGGAAAGAAAGAAAGAAAACTATATCTGTTTGCAGATGACATGATCTTGTATATAAAAATACTAATTAAGTCTACAAAAATACGCATTCAGAAGTGTTACAGGACACAAAATCAATGTAAAAATAAATGGTGTTTTCTATGCTAATCAACTTTGTAAGCTTTTGTGGACTGCTGCTGGGTCCACCCTGGCCAGTCAGTCCCTTTCCCGGGTTAGACTGACCTCTAAGGTCAAGCACCTCAGCACCTCCCCTTGCGCCAGTTTGACTTCTACTGCGTACCTGCTTCCCCGCGACCTCCCAGCAGTCCACCTCACAACAATTAGGTGCTTCAGCAGGGAAGTGAGGGGCGTTACTCCTTGTCAGGGCAGTGCTGTGACCCTCTGCCCTCCTGGGAAAGCAGACCAGCTTTTGCCCCCCAGCACATTAGGCTCGACAATGTCCAGTTCCCTTTGCTTCCTTACTTATTAATAATTAGCTAACTGCCTACAGTAACAGTTCTACAGATTCAACAAAATCTCTACCAAAATCCCAACTGACTTTTTATAGAAATTAACAAATTGATCCTAAATTTCACATGGGTGTGCAAGGGACCCAGAGTAGTTTTTGAAAAAACCTTGGAGAGGGGAGAAGTTGGAGAATTCATGCTTAACCTGCCGGGAAACTGACTCAGTCCTGTGATAAGACCATGTGGCACTGGCGTGAGAGTGAGCACGGAGCAGTGGGGTGGAACGTTTGACGGCACTGTTGGGACAGCTCAGTGCAGAGCCAGCAGCCTTATCAACAATGGTATCGGAGCAGTTGGATTTCTGCGTGCAAAACAGAGAGGGTGGACCACTGTCTCACCTCATCCACAGGCACTAGCCACTGGACTTGGGACTTACGCATGAAAGCCGAAACAATAAAACTGGTAGAACAAAACATAGGTATAAATCTCCATGACCTTGGGTTAAGTGATGGTTTCTTACATACGACGTCAAAAGCATAAGCAGCCAAAATAAACGTAAATCAATTGGTCACTCTCATAATTCACAATAAGAAGAAAACCCAATTTTAAAATGGGCAAAAGTTGTTATTTATGCAAAGGAGTTGAAAATTTATGTCCTCACAGAAACTTGCAAAGCATGTTTATAACAGCTTTGCTCACATTTGCCAAAGCTTGGAAGAAAGCAGAATGTCCCCCGGTGGGCGTGTGGCAAATAAAATGCGGCACATCCACACAGTGGCGTACAGTTCAGTGCCGAAAATGACTGTGGTGTGGAGCCATGAAAAGAGAAGGTGGAAACTCAGATGTATGTTACTGAGAGAGAAGCCAATCCGAAAAGGCTGCATGTCAGCATTCCCACTGTATGACATTCCTGGAAAAGGCAAAACTGAAGATGTGAAAAGGACCAGGGGTTGCGGGTGAGGAAGAGGTGAACGGGCGGAGCACGGAGGAGTTTTAGGGCAGTGAGAATACTCTGTCTGGTACTGTAACGATGGATGCATGTCATGCATTTGCGCAAACCTATAGAACGTACAGCGCCAAGACTGAATATCATTTAAACTATGGGCGATCAGACACGGCACTGTAGGTTCATCCATTATAACAAATGTATCCCTCTGGTGGCTGCAGATGTGCTCAGACTGGGGGATATAGGAAATCTCTATACCTTCTCAGTTTTGTTTTGAACCTTAAACTACTTTAAAGCAAGTCTTTTTTGAAAAAAATGGTCAGAAGTTTTAAGTAGACATTACTCCAGAAAAAATACACAGATGACCAATGAGTACATGAGAAGATGCTCCACAGCATTAACCGTTAGGAAAATGCAAATCAGAATCACTTCACATCCACTAGCATGGCTATAATTACATAGTGACAAGTGCTGGAGAGGATGTGGAGAAATGAGAACCTTCATACATACCTAGTGATAATGTGAAATCGTGCAGCTGCTTTGGGAAACAGTCTGGCAGTTTCTCAAAAAGTTGAACAGAGTTTCCACTCTCAGGTATGTCCATACAGACACTTGTACGTGAATACAGGAGTAGGCAAAAGTAGGTTTACAGTTCACATGGAAAGCAATACAGTAATTAGCCCTGGCTGCTGTGGCTCAGTGGACGGAGCACTGGACTGCGTAGCAAAGGGTCACCGGTTCCATTCCCAGTCAGGGCACATGCGTGGGTAATGGCCCAGGTCCCCGGTAGGGGGCACGTGAGAGGCAAACACACATTCGTGTTTCTCTCCCTCCCTCCCTCCCTTCCCCTCTGTCTAAAAATAAATAAATCTTTAAAGACAATAAACTTAAAAAAAAATTTTAGGGTGATGAAAAGGGAACAAGAAAAATAAGAGCACTAAATGCCTATAATGTGTCATGGGTTCATAAGTGAGTCCAGTGAGCCAACCCATGGGGAAGTTATAAGAATGAGTTTCACTAATTTGTTTTTTTAAAAAGAAAAATTTACCTTTGTTCTTTGGGAAACCTGAAAAGAAGAATAAAAGTCTTGGAATAGCAATTCTTCACAAAGAGTTAGAAGCATTAAAAAAACTCCTTAAAAACTAAATCGGTCAACATACCCTGAAGGCACAGTGAGGACTGAGGAGGTGGCGGCTGAGCCGAATCCTGGGAGACAGCTGTCGTTAGTCAGGTGAAGGATGGGGAAGGGGACAGGAGGGGCAGAGCTCCCCATTCCAGGCTCAGTCCCCTGGACTGCCGGAACAGGAGTCATGTTTCATGAGCTAAGGGCGTCCTGGTCTGTAACCCAGAGCTGATGGAGGGTCCCAGACAACTTCCTGTGTGAGCCCGGAGGAGGGAAGATCTCTCTCCTGGACCGACCGAGCACCGCGGGCGCCTGCGTCCTTACTCTGGTTTATCACAGTACGTCTTGCTTTTCTGACGCAGGCTACTTACCAAAAGCTGCTACCTCTGTACTTCCCAAGGTCGTTGAAGGAGGAGAGGCGATCACTGCTGTACCTACCTGCAGATATTGGGAACGCGGAAGGGGAGCCTGTGGTGCCTGAGCGGCAGATTCGGATAAGTGAGAAACCCGGTGCCCCAGAGGGTGAGTTCTGCCTTATTAATCGCCCTCGGAAAGAAACCGAAGGACTGATCGCCGAGGGAGTGGGGAGTACAGCTAGACCTTGGGAAAGCTGTCTGCTAGCGTGACGCTGAGGTGAAGGCCAACTTCCGTGTTTTTAAAGGCTTACGTTAACATTTACTCTTTAAATTAAAAAGTGAATAAATACACCCACACGTATAATGTCAAGTCTGTGTTCGGCGATAGAAGTTCCGAGGTGGCTGACTATATTAACAGTTACCTTCATGAAGTTTATAGTTCCATTCAGGACACTGTTGAGACAGTGGTCCCGCACATTAGCCTCTAAATATTTCATCAGCTTCAACACCGTCCTCTAAAGCCATACCTAACGCTGAATTCTAACAAGAATACCATAACTATTCATTTTGTGTCTAGGTTCCACACTCACATAGATTGAAACATTGGTAGAGCACGGGCGGAAGGAAGGCCCTCTGAATCTGTCCTGTGCGACAGCTTGCGCTGATCTTCAAGGGTGTATGTGTCTGAGGTTATAAATCACTTCTGTGGAGACAGCCTCACAGACTTTGATCTCAAAATTCATCAGTTTAGGAGTCACTTAGTGATGAGCATCAAGTTCAAATCCCTAGCAGGCTACTCATCTCCTTTTAATAACCAGTACACAGACGTCAGTCAGACAGAGGGAATTCTAACTGGTGTGGCGTCAGGTCATGTCTTGGAACCAGGCTTTGCTGGAGGGGCACCCGCGTTCTCTGGGGAGCCTCCAGCGGAGCACACCCTTGGATTATGCCCAGAGTCATTTGCAAATCCTCGTAATTGTGATCGCCACTATAGGATATGATTTTTCCTAAGTGCATAAAATGTATGTTATATAACAAGGAGTAATGAATAGCAGAACTGATCCGAGCTGGCGTTGCTGGGCAGTAGATGACACTAGCTCATTAGCCAGCGGTTCCTGTCTGTCCACCGTTCTCAAAGTGTGATTTATTTGCATTTGAATCTCAGGAAATATTGTCACTTCATAGATGTAAGCCCTAGTGTTCATAATACTTTCCATTAGGATGTTAGCTCTGCTAAAAATACATGTAAAGGCAGCTTTACTTGAGGGCTTGAAAGAAGATTCGTGGATATTTTTTAATAAAAGAAGAGTCTTCTACGCTGTGGGCCTGTCACAGCCTGGAGCAGTGAAGCAGGTGTGAGGCAGTCCCAGCTGGGTGGCCCGCCAGGCTGAGCTTTCAGGTGGTGGCTCCCTGTGGTCCCAGGGCTTTTTGTTTTACTTAAAAAAAAAAAAATTATTTTAACAGATCTGGTAAGGCAGTAGGGGACATACTAAGATCCATGAATGACCATAGGGAATGAATCAGAACATGGACTTAACTTACTCCTGGTGAGAACCATCATTGTTACAGACCAGGATGGAGGCATGACCCGTGTAGAAAACCAGGATGCTGAGTCAGAATTCGCACATTCCTTAGTGATTGGGGTTACACCCTGCAGTCCTCGTCCGTCCTGCTCTCTTGGTCAGTTACCTGACTTTGGGGCTGAAATTTGTGTACCGACCAATCAGGTGCTCCTTCCTTAGACAGTTCTGGATAAGTCACCCCAGACATTTATTGGTTTGCTTCATCATTTCTGTTCTTCAAGTGCCTAAGTCTGATCTCCCTTTCATTCTCGAGATGCACCCTTAGTCCCGTGTTTTGGGTTGGCTCACAGTCATCCCTGCTGCACGTTCAGTCTGTTTGTGCCCTTTACTGCCAAGTGCTGTCCTAAGCTCTCTCTCTGTTGATGGTGTTTCTGTTGCAGACGACCAAGAGGAGGAGGATGAAGGCTTGGGAGTTGATCTCTCTTTCATTGGCTCTCATGCTTTTGCTCGAATGGAAGGAGATATTGATAAGCAAAGAAGACTGATCCTGCAGGGACAGTTATCGGAGGCAGCCCTGCAGAAGCAGCATCAGAGAAAGTAAGGCAAACCCCTCTAGCCCGAAAGGCACAGAAGAGGACAGTGCCTTACGTCTGCCAAATGGTCCTTGTATAACGTGTTCTCCCTTATTCCTCGTGACAGTCCAGTGAGGGCGGTACTGTCCCCATTTTGCAGGCGCGGAAATTCAAAGTTAATTTATCGGTGGTCACAGTTAATCTGTGCTGAAGCCAGTGTTCCGATGCATCTCTGATTTCAGAGCTCCTGCTCCTTCTACTACAATTGCAGCATTTCTGGGTGGGATTCTATTGCAAAACTGGGAGCTGGGAAAGGCAGACTTACAAAGTTTTCACCTAACTTTACTATGTTCATAATTAAAACGTAATTTACAGTTTAATTAAGTTTAAAAGAGCTTTATTTCTCCTCAGTTTATCCTAAGGACCTTACAGAGCCATTCCATTTCTTTCAGGTGTTTTCTAAAGCAAGTCTGAGTAAATCCTTTTTGGAACATAAACAAAAGCAGCTTTTGTTCTTATTTATGAGTAATCTTTTTCCTAAGGATCCATGGTTCTTGGAAAGCTAGCTGCTGTAAATGGCCAGTACCATCCATGGCCTCACTGGGGTGGCCGAGGGGCCACATCTCACACAGTTGCGAACATTAGATAAGGTACTGGCACGAGCTTATTAGCAGAGCAGCTGGTACTCAGCTGACTCTTCAAATTGGTCACTGCCCTTCTCTTCAGTACTGAGCAAATCGTGGTCACTTTTACCTTTGAGTTTTGCTACTTGGCATCTTTGGACTGAAATACTTTCATCTTCAATTCCTGTGCATTGTCCAGGTTTCAGCTCAGAAGGAACGGCTTCTAGAAACTTGCCTCGCTGGAGACAAGTTGGAATAGATGGAAGAGACGCCCCCTCCTCTGCTTTTTCAGAGTATACTTAACCAAAGCCTAGCGCTTACCCAGTGTGTTTAAGGGCGTGTGGTTGTTGTCAGTCTCCGTCTGCACAGTGGGAGTTGGACTAGATGATCTCTGGAATCCCTTAGAGTTAGAATTTCGTGTCTCCTGGGTTCCTGGTCTTCACTTTATTATGATTTAATTTTTATAAACAAAAGCAAAGCAGCCACTAGGGGGCACCAATAAACAGCTTTTCCAAAGGCAGTCACACACTCAAGTGTAGTTTCAGTGATTTCTAAACTTGGCCGTGTGTAACAATCATCTGACAAACATCGTTCTTTAAACGCAGTGACTGGGGCCCTGGTGGGTGTGGTTCAGTTGGTTGGAGCTTCATCACATAACCGAAAGTTTGCGGGTTCGATTCCCGGTCAGGGCTCATAGCTAGGTTGTGGGTTTGATCTCTAGTTGGGCTCTTGATCACTGGTCTGGACGCATATGGGAGGCAACCAATCGATGCTTCTCTCTCTCATTGATGTTTCTCTCTCTCCCTTCCTCTCTCTCTAAAAGCAATGAAAAAATGTCCTTAAGAGAGGGAAAAAAAATTAAATGCACTGATTGGGCCGTCCCTCACATGACTGGGACTATGACATCTCTACATATTTCAAAGTTTTTTCACATCGCGACTCATGTTCTGCCTGATATGGGTGCCCCTTTTGGTCTAGGGCAGTAGATCTCAAACGGTTTGGTCTCAGGGCCCCAGAGAGCTTTCGTTTACCTGGATTATTTGGACCTACCAGTATTTACCACATGTGAGATTCTTTATCAATTCACTGAAAAACAACCCATCATGTTTATATGAAACGTAACTTTTTTTAAATTAGGGAGAAGACGGGCACTGTTTTATATTTTTTGCAATATTTGGCTTAGAAGACAGCTGGATTCTCATATCAGCATTCAAACTATAGCAATAAGTTCTTTTGGGTGAAATACATGAAGAAAATCGACCTCAGATAAATAATTGGCAAAAGGAAGAGTCTTTCAATAGCCTTTTCAAATAATTGGGGATATTGTTCTTTGATAGTCCACGATAGCTTGATAGTTTCTTAAAGTGTAGTTGTAATGTGTAATCATAAATCATATCCATGAATTTTTGTATTTTGTTATATTAAAATGTGTTGTTCAATCCTGCACTTTGAATGGATTTTATAATAGGAATTTAGAGCATGAATTTATAACATGATACATTGGTCTTTTGAAATATAGTGATTCACTGAATTAATCATATCTTCCAAATATTAACACCTTTTACTACACAGTAGCAAAGACTATGTTCATTAATATCACCACTGATATCATCAGAAAAGTCTTTAAATATTAGGCACTGTAAGCTTCTGGGGATAGAGACAAATTTTCCAAAATTATATGTTTTTTTTAAAGCTCAAGTTTTGCCATTGTCAATAAATGCTGTTAGGTTTTTATTCTTGAGGTGTCAGGGTTGGTTTATTCATTTTTGACAAATCATCTGCCAACTACTCATGTAGAAGCACCACACTTTGTCTGCCAGTCATTATTTCAAGAAAATCGATGATTCATGAAAAAAAAGCAGCTGGTTCAGCCTGCAAGTCAGCCCCGTAGAGCTTTTCTCCCAGACGGCCTCACACTTCAGCAAGCAGAAGTGCTGCGTGTGTTTCCCACTTTGGGACACACTAACACCAAACAGATGTGTTCCCAAGGGTTGGTTTAATAAAATTAATGATTCTTACCCCCTCATCAAAGACATTCTTAAAAGGAACTGGCTTTTTTGTTCTGCGCCTCTTTTGGCAGCAAAGGGCCCCGTGACTGCTGGCCCATCGGGGCCTCCGCCCGACTCCTGTGAAGCCCCCGCAGCGGCCGCTGCTGCGGTCAGTGCGGACATCCACACAGTGGAGAAGGCACGCGGCATTTCAGTGTTATCCTGAAAATAGTTTCCACCTTGGAAGCCCCTGGAAAAAGGCTCAGGACCGCGGACCCCACTTTGAGAAACACTGGGGTGTGGTCCTTCCCCAGTGCTTCAGAGCTGCAAGGCATTCTGGGAATCATCTGAAGCAGGTCTCCCAAGGGGGCACGGCCTGCGTGCATCAGAGTCTCTGGGGTGCTTGCTCAAAATGCTTAGGCCTGGCACCAAACTTCCTGAACTAGAACCTCTGTGGGAAGCGCTCAGGAATCTTTCTTCTAAAGTTTCTCAGGTGATTCTCTCGTGTCCTAAATCACTGGTCTAGTTTGAGCTTTTTCCTTCACCAAGGGCCAGTCGATCCCCAAGAACGGGGGATCAGTTGCTGCCCAGAGTTAGAGCTCACTGAGGAAGAGCCTTCCAAGTGGCTCTGCAGCGTGTCCCCCTTCCCTGCCACCGCCTTCAGCCCACTGCCCTGAACCAGTGGTGGAGACCTTGGGAAAGGACTAGAGATACTTGTTTTCATAAACCAACAGCTGAGTCGTTACCACCTTTCTGAAATCAGTCTCTCCCCCTGCCCCCCACAAACACACACGCACATGTACCCCACATAATTTTTTCATTTTTCCATGAGTGGTACAGGAACTTTTTAACTTAGTGTTTGAACTGGGTACTTAGGTCTGTCTGCATCTCTCTTTTTAATGAAGAGATTTGTTTTACTTAATAATTATAAGTTCAAGCAAGTGTTAAAAGAAATCTGTATTTATTGAGTTTGTGCTTGCTGGAAAGGAGTCCTCAGCAAAGGGATGGGTTCTAGGAAGGAACAGGAAAACAGCACCTAAGCATTGTCCTTCCCGGTCAAGGGCCTTGATGTTGGGATTTAAGTTTGTTACACAGTTGGCAGTTTTCATTCGTTTTAGGAAGCACTGGCTATTTATTTACTCTGCACAAGGTCATATTCTAGATCCTGAAATAGACAGAGATGAATAAGGTAGCCCCTCTCTTCTGGAAATGCATGAGTGACCACACCACAGACAGATGTCGGGCGTATACTCTGAGCAGCGGTCAGGCTGGTGTGTGCATCCAGTCAGCACGCGTTGGCAGGCCTGTCTCCCAGAGCCTGGGCCAAGGAACGGGCTGGGCGCCCCCGCCGTGCAGGTCCCTTGCGTGATAAGCAACTTCTGAATGAAACGATTTTCAGATTTCCCAGTTACGTGCCCAGTGTCTGTGGTGATCAAAGGCAAACTTCACGGTAGTAACAGCAGCTGGGAAGTGGGAGCCAGGGAGTCAGACCCTCTTGGGCAGGCTGTGAGACGAAAGCTGTTTTTCCAATGTTACTAAGAGTTACTTGCCCTTTTAATGGTCATTCTCAGTGTCCAGTGCAGTTTTCCAGAGGCCACTTCCCATGTGCTTCGCAGTAGATGGAGCACAGGAGCCCAGGCGGGGCTCCTGCATGAATTGATGTGCACCAGCGTGAAAGGGCCCCTCTTCTCCCCTGAGTTCTGCATAACTTATGTTTGCCTAATAGGTTTTTATGGTTTAAGATTAATAATACTTATTTTTAAAATTTCTATCTTTATTTCTAATGTGGTAAATATTGGTGGACATAACTGACATAAATGTAAAAGGATCCAGAGACCAAAAAGGTTGAGAATGAATGACTAGTTCTTCCGTGGTTTATGATGTAATGGAGCTGGACACCGTGTCTGTTTGCATACTCCGCCAGGTGGTAAATGTTCAAGGTGGCAGGTTGTAGTTTTTAAAACTTACTTCTCTTAGTCTTTTTCCATCAGGCTTTTATGTGCATAAAATAATCTGATTTCTGTTATGTTAGTTGATCAGCTTGAGCCAGCGATGCGTTTGTTTCTGAGGAAGTAAGCAGGTCTTCAGTTGGGGGTATCTGTTTGAAAGCCTTCAATTCTTCATCAGAACAAAACCAGTTCACATGGATTGGCTACGTTAGATCATTCCTGCCATAGCACTGCCTTGCGACATCCATGTTTTGTGAAATCATTATTCTTAACACCTGAAAAAGAGGAGACATTTTGTTTAATCACTTATTAATATTTCCAGGTCTTCTATTCACTTGGGACACTAACTTGGGCGAATCATAAGGTAAAAGTTAGCTTACTTACAAAAATTAGGAAGCAGTCTATTTTTTTCAAAAGGTATAGCTTTTAAAACTCTTAAATTATTTTACACTAACTTGTTTTCTGTTTTGAGTGTTACTTGGTGGGCATAAGATCCAGTTGCCTACAACTCTCCTGTCATTTCTCACAGTAAAAACTTTCTCTCACTCATTTTTAAATATTTCTCGAGCTCTTCCTGATGTGCTAAGTGCCGTGCTAGACGTGGAGGAAAGTAACATGCGAGACAGGGGCAGCCCAGCCCTAGTGGAGCTGCGGGCTTTACGGAGGGAGAACTGTTAGACTGAGTATTGTATGAGTAACGTGTTGAAGTTATAGGTCGCGATTAGGATATTTGACAAGAGTTTTAACCACGTCCAGTGCGGGACAGTTAATTGCATGAGGTCAGGAAAAGCTAATTAATTCCAAAGCCAGAATTTTCCCCGGGCTATTGGTTGTACACGAATGGCTTAGTTATTGTTCGTCTAAGAGTAATTTAGCTTAAATTTTCTTCATCATTCAGCCATTGATTGTGGAGGTAGACGGTAGCTGATTACCTGGAAGAAACTGCCTTGCATTAGCTTTGTGAGGACAGCATCCAACCTTAGTTGGTTGCAGCCTATTGAGAAACTATCTACTACGTATTTCTTTTTTTCTTTTTTAAAGATTTTATTTATTTATTTCTAGAGAGAAGGTAAGGGAGAGAGAGAGGGAGAGAAACATGAATGTGTGGTTGCCTCTCGCACGCCCCCTACTGGAGGCCTGACGTGGCTTACAACCCAGGCATGTGCCCTGACTAGGAATCGAACCTACAACCCCTTGGTTCACAGGCCAGCACTCAGTCCACTGAGCCACACCAGCCAGGGCAAGGACTTAAATTTAAAAAATTAAAACTCATGGAAGAAATTCTAGGTTTGTATCTTTCATGTCTTGGAGAAAGGACAGGTTTCTTAAGCTCTAAAAAGCATTGACTAAAAAAGAAAAAACTAGTTTTGACTATATTAAAATTAAGAACATTAGAAAGTGGAGCAATGGAGGTTAAAGAAAGTGAAAAACAAGTTACAGAATGGGAGTAATTTAAAATATACACAACTGGAAAGTGATTAGTATCAAGAATACAGAAAGAATGCTTATGAATAAGTGAGAAGAGAAGAAACAGCCTCCTAGAGAAATGGACAAACGATATGAACAGGTCTCACCAAAGAGGAAAACATGGTCGGCGAACGTGAACGGGATCTTCTCATCATGAGTGACCCAGAAAATGCTGTGCCACTTCAGACGTAACTGATTGGCCAGCTGTTGAACAGGACATAGATTCACAGGGTCTTCTACTCTTTGCTCGTAGAAGTTTAAATTGGTACAATACTTTGGGGAAGAGATTTGGCCTTATCTCTTAAAACTGAACACACCGTATAACCAAACGTCTCCACCCCTGCGTGTCTACCCAAGAGAAATCATGCACACGTGTACCAGGAAACGTGAGATACGCTGATTTCAGCACTGTCCACAGTGGGAAAACCCTGGGAACAGCCCGAGTGCCTGTCAGCAGGAGAGTGAATTTTAAAAAGCTATAGTTTTCCGAAGTATAAATATACTTGTAATATATATAGTAGTCAAAGTGAATGAACAACATTGACACCCAACAATATACACGAATCTTAGCAATATAATAAGTCAAAGCGTAAGATCCAAAGGTTACATAAGTACGGTCAGCTTTTTTCTTTTATGAATAGTTAATAACAATGAGAAGACTATTGGGGAGTACATATAGATGACTCAGAATGATAAGAAAGCAAGAGAAGGATGAGGTTATTGTGAGGGCGCTAACTTCTGTCCCGGGTGGTAGGCTTTGGAGCGCTATTCATTAAAAATAATCCGTTTCTTTAAAGAGAACCATGCATGTACTAACGACTGAGAGTATTTTCCACTAAAGGTGATTAGCTCTATTTTGTGCACCTGAATTCCAGTGTAAAAACAGTTTTTTTCAGAGCTCATTGAACACATAGCTACTGAGTGTCGGGAACTACCCTAGAGATTGGCTGGAGATAAAGAGAGGAGACACATTCCCCAGGAAAAGCAGACATTGCAACAGATGGGTCGGGCCTTGGGCCATGTTTGTTCCACAGAGGGGAGTGGTCAGTAGTCGGTCCCACCGCAGGCCTGGACCCTGCCACTTCTCTACCCGCTCCCCCCACCTCTCCACCCCCACCCCTGCCTGTTTCCCTCTCAGCATACACACTTGACTGAGAGAGTTTTTAGGTGTCTGTTGGGTTGCTTGTCTCATTCTTATTACAGCTTTAAATTGTCATTTCTAATATGTGTATCCCATATATTCAACTTTAAAACTCTTTGAAGCCAAGGGCCTTTTATTATTATTCCCAGGCCTCCAAAATACCTTGAATAATACTCATGTCTATTTTATTCCACACAGACTTGAGTCCGTGCCATGAGTCAGGCATCGCATTTATGCTGCGATAAATAAATCTCTGAAAAATGAGCTAATGAATACATAGAGTATAGAAATTAATAGTTATTTACCAAATTCCTGTTCCATGTTTTGTGCTAGGACTAGCGGTGCTCATAAGACATTTAAGATATATTATTCTGTTTAGTCTTGTTGTGGGATGGCCTAATCATAAAACAACTGGAAAACAGTGTAGTTACAGATTCGGTGTAGATCCCCTAGGAAGTGACTCTGTGGAAGTGGAAAAGTGGGATAGTGCTTGTGCACAGGAAGAACTGCATTGCCCATGGGTCTGGACTTGCAAATTGTATCTGAAACCAAAATTGAAAGCTGTTGTCTTTGACTTTTCAACGGGCATCACTGGGTGAGCTTCCACGTGTAAAAAGGCAAACTAGAACTATGCCACTCATGCCAGGTGTATTTTCCACAAGCAGTAACAGTTTCTGTGAAACAGGGAGGCATATCACTTGATCACAATCCATATGTAATAGGTTTCCTACGAAATATCCTTAGTTGTGTGGTTGTACTGTGTAGCCGAAAGCTGTCCTGCATAAACACCATTGTGCAGGAAACTGAGGTCCACAGAGGTGAAATGATTTTACGCTAAGGTTGCACAGAAAGTGATAGGATTAGAACCCAAGTCACCCCTCGCCTGGTTTAGTTTTTTTATGTTAAGAGATGTTGCTGTTTGTGGCCTAGATGCTTTAAGGTTGCTTTTCATACATTTAGGTGCCTCGAAAGCTTTTTTCCACAGTCAGATTAAGAGGCACTTTGGATTTTAAGAAAGCAGTGTGAAATAGAAACAGTACTGAACTTCCCAGAAAATCGGAGGCCTGAGTACTACTTCGAATTCAGCTCTACCATTGATTGGCTGGTAACTCGAAGGTTAACTGGACCTTTTCTAGGCCACTCCCCCATCTGAGTTCTTTGCATCTCTTTCAGCGTTAATACCTTCTCAGCCAAAGACAAACTGCGTCCCTCAGCAGTCTGGCAGAGGGGGTATATAGCACCACTAGTTGGAATTCACAGAAAAAGTCACCTAGTTCCTTTGTGTTCACATGTGACCCGTACATGGTCTTCCGTAAAGTAAACTGGAGGCTACGGCCATGTCTTTTCACTATAGTACTCCCGATACCTGCCATGCAATAAGTACTAAATCTTGGTCGAACGAGCGAACATCTGTTTTGTAGAGCTGCTATTGCTTTGGGCTTTCTCTTTGCGAGTTTCTAGCAGAGGAAAGTAGCAGTATTTAAAAACAGTGTTAGTCTGAGAACTTAGTATCTGAGGCATTTATATGAGCATCTTTGTTTGCTCATAAAGGATTTCTTAACTACATATGAACATCTTCTTTTCTCGGTAATTCATTTGTGTTTATTTTATTGATAATACGTGGTAGAGATTCTGCATGGTATCAAGGCCTGTTTAACTCCTTGCTCATTGTAATAAAGCATTATTCTTTAGGAACAGGGAAAGGGAAAAACAGGTCCCAACTGTTAAATTTCATTTACAAGGGCTTGCTATAATAATTGTGTGTTTTATTTCTCTAGTTACAATCGCTGGCTCTGTCAAGCAAGGTCTGAGGATCTGTCTGACATTGCTTCTCTGAAAGCCTTGTACCAGACAGGTGAGCTTGAGGATGTGGTAACCTGCTCTTTTGCTGATTAAGGACCCTACCTGGCACCCTCTTAGAGGCTTCATTTCTCTCTGATTCTGTCCATTTTACCTATGAGTAAAGTGTTTTTGTACTAAGGGAGATAGAACTTTATACAATTTTCAACCGGTAGTTCTACATTGGCCAGCTTCATTTCTTCTTAATGTTCTTTTTCTTATCTTTAAATTTTTTTTTCTGCCTTAAAAAGTACCGTGTACTTGCTATACAAAATTTAACTATTACATAAATATGTAATAGAGGCAGTGAAAGTTCTCAGACTCCCATTGTTTATACAGTATCTTTTTTTCCAGACAGTAGTTATTAATTTTCACTTTTGAGTTCCATTGAATATTTCCTGGATCACCAGGGTTACTAAAAGTTGTAGTAAGTTTAACAAAAAGCTATTTGTAAGAAGACCTTTGCCCCGCAACCTGACCTAGGCCTCTCCGTGACTCAGCGCTGGGAGAGGCCTTGTCCTAGCAGGGCGGCGTCGAGACCCCCAGGGGGAGCGAGGAAGCCGTGTTCTCCACACAGCGAAGGAACGAAGTGTGCAAAGATGAAATGTGCAAAACTTGAGTTTCCGGTTTTCAGTCTCCTACACTTGAGTAGGCTATTTGTATGAGATTAGTGCCCAGGACAAATAATACTCTTGGAACGAAGTTCCCAGGTACTGATCGCATCTCCTGCTCACAGGTGTTGACAAGTGCGGTCGCACGGTGATGGTGGTCGTTGGGAGGAACATTCCGGTGACACTGATAGATATGGACAAGGTAAGCTGTGGAAGGCTCTGTTTGGCCGATAATGTTGGCTTAAAAGCAAGCGCTGCATTTTGCTGTGTGTAATGCACTCCCGTGTATACTGCGCACCCACAGTTCGGGCCCAAACTTTCAGGGAGAAAGTCTTCCACTTTAATTTTCTAATTCAATTTATTTATTATATTTAGACACTGGTTTTTTGTATTAAAGAGGAATTTTAGCGTTTGTTTTTGAACATATTATGGTACAAGAAATTTTATGTAACAATTACGAAACAGAAGAATAGATACAGGGTATTTTAGGTATTACTCATGTATAATGTGCATCCTTATTTTTCCCTCAAAAATCTGGGGGAGAAAAGTACGCGTCATACATGGCAAAATACAGTAAGTGAATTTGGAATCAGGGCTTAGAATGTGAGATGATCGTGCATTTCTGGCAGAGTAGCAGCCCTGGGGTTCTGCAGATCTGCATGTGTCGCTTCAGTGAGTCAGGCTTTGGTTTGCTCTGTGGGAGAAACAGATACTGAAATTGCCACCATGTGGTCCCCAGACGCATCTGCTCACTTTTGGAGGTTACGTAACTGGCAAGTTTTGGGTTGGAATCAGTCTGCAGTATCATTGTACTAAGGATCCAAGTCTGCCTTTCGTAAAAAAGAAAGAGAAAGGGAGAGAGGGAGGGAGGAAAAGAAGGAAGGAAGGGAGGGAGGGAGGGAGGGATTTGTCTGAAGAAACCAGAGATGTAATTAACCCAAGATGTCATGATTCCATAACCCTTTCATCTGGAGGGACAGAAGTAAATGATTTATAAAAGAAGAAATGGTATTACTGGTAAGTAAAAATTTAAAAAGTTTCAATCTGATGAGTAATCCAGAAAAAGTGAATTAAAACGAGATATCTTTTTTCACCTCCAAAATTAGCCAGAATTTTTAAATGGTTGTGATCAACGATACGTTGACAGTAAAAGTGATGACCCCCATTGACCCAGCAACTCCATTCCCGGGACTCCACTGAGGAAATAACCCGAAGTGTGGAAGTAGCCATAGGCCCTGAAGCTGCCCAAATTGGAATGCTCAGGCAAGGGACAGTTGAATTCGCAGGATAAATACGAAGATCTTCCTAAAACATCAGTTTTATTAGAAACTGACTGCAAAGGAAGAGAATCACAATATGATTCTTAACCATAGTAAAAAAAAAAAAGTATACATAAAAATGTAAAATTCACACACAATTTTAAGATAAAACAGTTACCCAAAAGCAGATAATTGCTTCTGGCTAAGCCCATAGAATCCTGGTCACTAGTGTTTGGATTTAAAAAAATTGTCAAAGGAGGGGAGGGGAGAGGATGCAGATAACTGTAATTGAACAACAATAAAGTAATTATTTAAAAAAAAACAAAAACTATATTCTGAAAAAAAAATTGTCAAAAGATGGACTTGGCATGTCACCCACAGGCTCGTTGGTAGCACAAAATTATAACTTAGATTCCTAACAGGTAATTATGGCGCATCCACACGTGGGATATTCTGTGACCTTTAGAAAGTATGGTTATAGAGGCAAGTACTGGAGAGAAATGTTTACAGTGTCACGTCAATAAGATAAAAAGTGATACATTAAATTGTATATACACTGAGTTTTTTAATGCATTAAAGATAAAAACTGGAAGTAAATATCTGAAAGTGGATTTCATGGTTTGGGGGAAAATTTGTTTTCTAGGTTATTCTGTCACATAGCTATATTTCTTTATAGAGAAAAATATTTTAAGTTAAAGATAGGGAATTTGAAGCTAAAAATAAGTATCTTGATTGTGCTGGGAGGGGTCAGCGAGTGGATAGAAAGGACCGGAAGCAAATTGGTAAGAGCAGAAATAAAATTATATAATAATAAAACTACATACACACAAAGGGAAAACTCACCTGAGTTTTATATACACACACATACACAGATATATATATAATTAGTAAGTTTCTGCTTGTGGTTATTCTGTGTTAATAATAATCAGTATAACATTTATTCTTATTATTAGTAATGTGATTGATCCCAACAAAAACATAGGTCCCTGCATTTGCGGTCAGTGTGCACGTCCGTGGTGTTCTGGATACTCAGGATGTGTCATTGAACATAAAATAATGAGCTGTATTGTGAGGTCACACCAGGCAGCAGTTGGGGAGATGCTGTGTTTTCTTAGTGCCCCCTCTGTCGTGGTAGCAGCTGGGTCCTGATCCATGTTAATCCAGCTGTGTGAATGCCAAGGACTCCCTGAGGAGGGACTGGGAGGTAGCCTGTTTGACAGTAATCTTGCAGTTGTTACCTCGTAGCTTCCTCCTCGCCATAGCTGGTGGCTACACCACTGGGTCACGCTGGCCCTGCCCATATCTCATGTCTGCTTTGTCTGTGTTTGTCTTGCCTTTGATCTTTCTTATAATGGAGTATTTCTCTAGCCAATCTGGGTCACGTTAAATTGGAGTCTTTCTTAGCCGTACAAACGCTGCGCAGCCCGTTGCCAGCCACTGGCTGAACCCGGTCTCAGTGTCATCGTTCAGGTCAGCGTGAAAGATGCTAAGAAAACGAGCCCTCCAAGTGAGCCGGGTGCAGCCTCTCCTACAATATCCTTTTATAGTGATTCTTCGTTACAAGAGAGCCATGAGCCCCTGTCTCAGCAGAGACTGCAAAGGCTCTCATTGAATTCAAGAATGATTAAAAGTCTAGAAATGCCACTTCTTATGATTTTGATATCATCATCCTAGAGAGAGAAAACCTGGTAGTTGTCTGAAGAACTCTTTGGAGTCGATGAAGAGTATTTGAGAGGATAAAGACCTATTATTCTCCTCCATCCCTTAGAACAAGACAAAAAGGGACCATTCCATAGTGATCATGAAAATTATGAAGCAGTGGCGTGATTCACTCCCCTGAAGAGCTTTTTAAAGAGAACTGATACGCATCAGAGTGAAATGTCCATCTGCAATGCCTGGGGAATAGATCAGAATGATGTCCCGGATATTTCCTCTCTCTCGGCCTCTGGGCATAGACTACTGTTAAAAATGATCTTTGCCTTCACTCCTTTCTCTCTTCAGGCGCTCTTATATTTCATCCACGTCATGGACCACATCGTTGTGAAGGAGTACGTGCTGGTGTATTTCCACACGCTGACCAGTGAGTACAACCACCTGGACTCCGACTTCCTGAAGAAGCTCTGTGACGTCGTTGATGTCAAGTGAGTCGTTTTTGCTGGTTATGGGGGCGGTGTGGGGGAGGGAGGGGCACAGCGCCTTTCTATCTCATTGAAGCAGTAGCAAACATTGCTTCATGTATATGATGTGTATTTCATGTACCAAAGATTGTGTATTTTATGTACCAAAGATTTTTATCATTCATACTTTA
This sequence comes from Micronycteris hirsuta, assembly GCA_004026765.1. NCBI lineage: Eukaryota > Metazoa > Chordata > Mammalia > Chiroptera > Phyllostomidae > Micronycteris > Micronycteris hirsuta. Next base: position 22,531 of record PVJI01023591.1, read on the forward strand.
GATATTTTAATAATAGTAGGTGCTCCTTAACTCTAACTTAACCATATTTAAGTAAATTCATGTGTAAACGTTTGCCTGCATTTAAACACCTTGAAAAACATTTGGGGGCATTGCCATCCTTTATATATAAAATAACAAAAATACTGCCTTCTATTCATATGGTGCTACACTTATCAAAATATATTTACAAACATTATTTCATTTCTCTAAGGACCCGTGAGTTTGTTCATTCATAATCTGCTTCCAGAGATTCCAGCACCAATAACAAACGGCACACCGTAAATTTGTTTGTTAAATATGAACTTAGTGTCCTTCCTGTAGCTGGATAAACATAAGTATAATCTACATTTGAAAGATGGGAAAATATGGACATTTGGAAAGGTGAGGTGTTCTACTCAAGGTCTCCCAACATTAAATGCAGAATTTGGACTTGAACCTGAGCTACTGACTTGGAGCAGGGACATTATTTTCGTTAAACCATATATTCCTTGAAGTGATAGTGGAATATATAGACAGAATATATAGACACCCCACTACAGCAAAGATAAAGTACTCTGCTTTAACATTTCTTCGCATTAACAGAATTTCTAAATAAAAACAGCCGTCTTCCCCCCGTAGTTGTTCTGTTACTGGCAGCCTTGCAGTGTCCTTATGGGTCGCACTGAAAAATCTGTAATGCAGTTAGTGTTCGAAGAAGGCAAATTATGATAAATTTTCAACTCTCTTACTCCTCCCCTTAAATCTCATCTTTAATTAAAAATATTAAAGCTTCATTACCTAATGGACATTTTTTTAGCTTA
>PVJI01023592.1:0-23293 GCA_004026765.1 Micronycteris hirsuta
GCAGACTGAAATCAGGAGAAACAGTCCTCGGAAATTAGAACAGTTAAAATTAACACAGTGACAGCACCCAGCCCTGGAGCTGATGTGGAGAAACCGCATCTCACCTACGTTGCTGATGAGAATGTACGCTGGTATAACCGCTCTGAAAAAAACAGTATGGTCTTAGAAAGCTAAATGTGCAACTATCACACAGTCCAGCAATTGTACTCCTGGGAATTTACACCAGAGAAGTGAAACTCAAGTTCACAGGAAAACCTTTAAGTGAATGTCTGTAGCGGCTTTAATTCGTAACAAGCCCAAATCGGAGACAACCCAGGAGTTACTCAACAGGTGAATGATTAAACTATAGTCCACCTATATTATAGAATATTACCCAGAAATTTTAAAAAATGAATTTTTAATATACACGACCACCTGAACGAATCTCCAGAGGATTATGCTGAGCGGTAAAAGCCAATCCCAAAAGGCTGCACACACACATCTTCCCATTTCTGTTGCATTCTTGAATGACAAAACCACAGAAGGGAGGAACAGATGAGGGGTTGCCATGGTGAAGGAGGAATCAGGATGGGAAGAAGGTGGAGGCTGCTCCAACAGAGCGGCAAGGGGGAACCCTTTTGGCGGGAGAAAGTTGTCTACCTGGGCTTCATCGATGTCACTATCCTGTTGGTAATTTTGCAAAGACTAACTCAGGCAATGCCTATCACTGCTCAAGGCATAGTTATTATTTACATATATATTATAAATACTGTATCATCTATCATAGCTGCTCCATAAATATTCATAAAATATAAATACTTCTATTGTTTCACACCCAGGACTATATCATGTCTAACTTTCCTGCTTTCAACAGTAACTGAAACACATATCTGCCTTCTTCCAGTCTAAAAATAGATTTCTAATGGAAAAAGATGACTCAGATAACTTCTATAGTGGGTTTTCCTTGTCTGACTAGGGTGGTTTCATCAGCATCTTTCCGATCACAGCAGGCTCTCTTAACAGTCAGGCAGCATTGTCCTCTTGAATCCACGGAAAGATTCGTGAGAGACAGGCATTCAGTGTCCTGAGGTCGGCAGGGCCCGTGCAAACTGGTACGGATAGGAGGATGTGGGTGGAGGGAGCCTTATGCCATGTTTCATATCCTGGGAGAGAGGAAGGGTGTTTGGAGAGAGAGGGGCGAAAACTAAGGGAGTGTAGCCTCCCATTAGACAAAGGAACAGTGGGCAGGATTCCATCTGCCTCCACATCTATTTTCAAGTAAGAGAAGCTGTGTGACAGCATTGGACTTGCTGAGCAATCCTACAGCGTGAGGACTCGGGGGAAGTGCCCGTTTGATTACAAACACTGCACTCACTGGTGACTCAGCAAAGCAGACCTGCGGGACCAGAAGCCAGATGGAGTACAACCAGGAGCCAGCAGGGCTGGAGAAAACGGAGACAGTGAATTACAGAGCTCTTCAAGAACTTCGAGGGTTGAGAGGACGAGAGAGAGGTGGTGGCTAGTGGGGGATTAGGAATCAAGGGAAGATTTGCTCTATTCTTTGAGATTGGAGCAGATTGAGAAACCCAGAAGAAGAGCCCATTTGAGAAAATGTTGACTATATGCGAGAAATGGATAACTAAGGAATAGTTGAGGTTTCTTAAGAGGACAGGTGGGGGTGGAATTGAAAACACACCTGTAGGACTTGGTCTTGAACAGGAGAGGCGGCTTTCATTATTGCGAAACAGGAGTGAATACATTTATGTTTGGAGGGTGAGAAAGAGGGGAATTCTCAGCTGAAAGTGTCCACGTTTCCTGTGAAGTAGGAGGAAGTATCCTGCTGAGGGTTTGGAGGGCTGTTTGCTGCTGCGGAATTGCGATCCCACCCAAGTGACTTTCCCCGTTAGGAAATGCCCATCAGTTGATGCGCGGTCAGAACACAGAAGTCAACCCAGCTGCCTGCATGTAGATAATTTAAGGTAAAGAATTGTTAATAGGGTAAGAGAAAATGATTAACCAAGTAACTGAAAGGCTTGAAGAGACAACTTGAAGGTACCAACCACAGAGGTAGCTGTGCGGAAGACAATCGAATCACCACGCCTGGGGCTGGAGCAACCAGAGAAGAGGTTCGATTCTTCAAATGCAGAGCCTCACGCAAGGGACGCTGGGGGTGGGACCTGGACCCGGGAGGAGGAAGCCCTGGGCAGGTGAAGTTAGCCCTGCAAATGGAGGGAAACCTGTCAGCTGGGCTCAGGCACTGCCTCACAGAGGAGTTGCAGCTGCTCAGGGGAGGCGTCAGGCCTGGGGGCGCTCGCAGGACCGGAAGGCAGGAGTCTACCTCCCCCTTCCCCTCCATCTCCCTCTAGCGCCCCCTGTGGGCAGGGCCTCCCCAGGACTGGCTGGCAAGGCCGCAAAGGGGTTTGCAGATTCCCGGCCCCAGCCTCCCAGGCCGAGTTCAGAAGGGTAGAGGCAGAGTAGGGAGATGACCATTAGTTCTGGAATTCCAAAGAGTTTCTAAATGGGCCTTAATTATATGTGTTTTCTGTGTTTTCAGTGAGATAATGGTGGACGTAAATGAGTGAACAACCATAGAATTGGCAGTAGGACCATATTTCTGAACACAAACCTTCTGGAATGGCATTTAGACCTGACCAGGTGCACTTAGGAGGAAACACTGGCTGCTGGAGCGCACAGTGGGGATGCTGACCTTGGGCCTTCCACCAGCTGATATGGGCCACACTTTCACCTGTATGGACCTGAGGATGGATCCCCCCCACCGCTTTTTATGCTTGCTTTTTCATTATTTAAGAGCTACTCTCATTTGATGAAATTTGATATATTCAGAAAAATAAGAAGAAAAACTTTTTGAATCAACCAGTATTCTTCTATCTAAAGACAAATAGTAATAATGCTTTTTTATGTATCCTTCCTAACACTTTATGCAGATTGTCTGTTTTATTTGATTCCATTATAATCATTTCAATATAAAATCTGTATCCTGATTGTCTTTCTCTCCATCCTTTGTGACATTTCCCTTGTCACTACAAAGCCTCCGAAAACACAATTTAAATAGTTGTGCACTATTCCTTTAAGAGGGTTGTTTCATAATTTGCCCAACCAGTGTTTAATGGTTGAGCATTTTGGTGGTTCCCAGTTTCTCGCCCTTCTACAGGATGCTTCTATAAACATATCCATGCCTAACAGCTTGTCTGCACCCAGAACTATTTCCCCGGAAAAAAATAACTCAGAAGAAATTACCGAGTTGTTCAGGGTATTAACTTCAAAAAGTGCAATGAGTTTTGGAGTTGGAAAACACCAGCGAGAAGAGCTAGATTCGGACTTGACCGGGCGGGGCGCAGGGGCCCAGAGCTGTAAGGGATTTGGCTCCTGCTCCTGGGAGGGGCAGGACAGGGGCAAGATCTCAACTGGCCCCGGTGTCAATGCCTGGGCTGAGCCGAATGACTGGTGTCTGAGTCTTGCTTACAGAGACAGAGAGACATGATGGGAGTGGGGTGGGTAGGGACCCAGGGCGAGGGGTCCTCCTGTGTTTCAGTGGGGTTTGAACCTGTGTCTCCAGCCTGCAGAGGGTTTATGAGGAACACAGCTCTGTGGGGTTCTAGCTTTGCCTCTTTGGAAACACCTGGAACCAGTGCCCTTGTTGGCGAATCCATTTTGTCCCTACGGGTCCTGGGAACAGAGATGGCGGCAAACTGCCCCTCCTGTGTTTCCTCCTGGGGAGGGGCCCAGGGTGGACTGACTCTGGGGCTTCTGGGAGAGCTCACTGGGGAGCTTCTGAGGACTTCCAGGGAGCTCTGCCCCGAGGGGCCCTCAGGACGGCGTGTTCTGTGGGTGAGGCAGGAGCCGGGGTGTGTGGCTTACTCATCATTTACCCCTTTTTTACTCAGCCATTTACTCAGCCATTTACCCCTTCAGGCTGCTGAAGCCTGGGAAAAATCAAGTCTGATGCATTTCTTTTACTAAATTATTATTTTTAAAAATATTGTATAAGTACATAAAATGTTGGAACCAGTTTCCTCCAACTCCTTTTAAAATGGTCTCCCTGACACTAGAAGATGAGGAGCAAAGTGGAGAGTTAAAACCAATTAGGAGTCTCTTTTGACTTTTTTTGAGGGTGGGACATCCTTGCGTCGAACTCTGGGGTGAGAAAACACAGCAGAAATGCAGACCAGCAGGCCAGAGTCATTTCAGACTCACCTCGAAGTGACTGAAAACAGGGCGGAGGTGGCCCGTGCACAAAAGTCCTCGGGGAGAAACTGCGTCCACCAGCTCTGGAGGCCAATGAATGGAACTTTCTAGCATGAAAAAACAGGGAGGGTATTGATTTTTTGCTGCCTCCCTTTCTCCCAGAGCCACAGAATTCTTCGGGAGACCTCTGGAGCCTCGCCTACACCTGCACCAGGCAACCAGGAATTCGATCTGGCCACAGAGGTCCGCACCCTCGCGGCCCTCGGCAAAGGCCTCGCGTGTGGCTTGCAGAGTGGGCCTCCCCGTCGAGCTCTTGCCGAACAAAATGACTTGAAAACGATCCAGGCCATGACAAAGCGCTGCTGGCAACTGAGCCCTCGCAAGTCGGTGGAAAACGGACTCTTCCTCCTCGGAGACTAACCCTTGGCCACCTGGGTCAATAATTACGGTGTTGTTTGGACTGGAAGGAACAGCGCCGGGTCATTCGGTCCGTTCCCATGTGCTGCGGTGGGATCCAGTTCATTACTCTAAACAACCTGGAATAAAGAGCCCCCTCCTCTCTCCCGGGGTAGCTCCGGGGATGGAAATTCCACTTTCTCTGGCAGTTCATTCTCTTGTTTTGCTTGTTCTCTTGTTCTGCACAATCCCTCTGCGTGGTTTTTTTTTTTCTTTTTCTGAAACTTCTTGAAGCTCTGAGCCCATGTTTTCCCTCCTGTAACTTAAGCCACTGAAAGCAGTTCCTTCGATAACATCTCACCTTTTGAGGAGCTGCTGGGGGCCCTTCTCGCCTTGTCCGCCTGAGACGGAACGAGGTGCAGCCTCTTCACTGTTCTGTCTTCCAAATCCTGAGGGGCTTTCTTTCGTTTGTTCGGGTTTTCTCCAACCCTTAGCGAACTTCTCGAAAATTGCTACATCTTAAGAAAAAAAAAAACAAAACTCACAACAGCATTTGCTGGGAGCGACACAGCAGTCCCAGGTTTTCACCTTCTGGGTCCCGGGATATTTAGTGGTAGTCCTTAACGTGTGAGGGAAGGAAGGGGTTTCAGATAGGATGACAAGGAAATAATTTTTCCACACGGATAGTCACAGGATTATCGGAGTGATGTGACAATTCAGTGTTGGCTGAAACACATTTGAGGCAGACCCGCAAATTTATTCCAAGTATACCCACCTCCTTCATAAATGAGGCCCAAGCCCAAAGCTGTCATCTTCGTCCTGGAATCTGTAGGCCCACCCTCTCCTGTTCTCCCGCCTTTCCTCAGCTCCCCTGGGCACCCCACCCACCCGCAGATCCACAGCTGCCCTCGGGCAAACCCCATGCTTCCTTTGAAGTTCAGCTGTTCCACCCAGGCAGCTGGACAGCAGGCTGAGCAAGGCGCCCCTCGGCCTCCTCCTGGCTGGCCGGAGCCCTGAACTGCGCTCTGGGGACCTCAGAGCTCATCTGTGCTTCATTCTATCCTCCCAAGCATCAGCAGGATACAAACCTCCATCTTGTCTCTGCTTCCCCCTCCAGGCACCCAGTCCTGAAGCATGGCAGGTTATATTTCTGGATTTGTAGGGCCCCTCCATTTCAGCTGATTACCAGCCAAGTTTTAATCAGGTGAAGAGTTGAAATAAATGATACTAGCTGTGATAAAAGTCAGGGCCCACTCAAAGCCTCCTGTCCTCTGGGAAGACTCCCCCCCCCCCCCCCCCCCCCCCCCCCCCCCCCCCCCCCCCCCCCCCCCCCCCCCCCCCCCCCCCCCGCCCACTGCCAACGCTACCCTACTCCACTCTGATCTGTCACCTCTATGTCATTGCTTCTAGGAGTGAGGTCCATGGACCCCCAGCATCAGGATCACCTGGAAACAGGGAAAATGCCAATTCCCTGGCCCACTCAGTGGCTCAGCCTCTCTGGGGATGGGGCCAGATGTCTGCACCTCAAACCACCTCCTCAGGAGCTCCTCGGCTAGAAAGAGCTAGACCTAGGAGTGTGGGAGGCACATGTCCTTGGCATTGCTTGCACTCTTCCTTCCTTAGACTCACCTGTCCCTCTGCACCTCCTCTCCTCATCCTCAGGTGAGGCCTCCAGGGTAAGGGCGAACCCACCCATGTCTCTGAATCCCCCATGAGCCGTGTCAGGAAACCGTTACATGGCCAATGCACCGTGCCAGATGCAGTGAGCCCTGCCGAGCCTGCAGCTGGGGGTTTTCCACGAGGACACAGAACAGACAGACACTCAATGAACTAGTGTCGATTAAGCATTCTTTGTTTCCCCTATCTTCTTTCAAAGGGCTGTCCCGCGCAAGCCCTTCACACAGAATGCCGGCTAGGACTGCTCTTCCTGGAGCCCATGTATGGGCTCATGGTATCTGACCAGGACTTGGGGTGAACATGGCACCAGCTTCACAGAGCGATGGGGTGTTTTGAATGACATGGCACGCGTGAGGTGCTTAGAACAGCACTTTGAATGTGGTCAACTCTCGTTACCTTAGTTTCTACTGCTATGATGATGAAGATGAGGAGGAGGAGTAAGAAAAAGATGGCAATCACTCAACGGAGATTGTAGAGGCCATAGCTGAGGACTGAGGTCTTCACAGGGTTGCGCCTGGCTGGCTGGAGCCGGAACTCCGATCAGTCTTCTCCCTGGCCAGGCACAGAGTTGGAGCCGCTCCCCCGCCAACCCCCAACTCCTGCAGGACTCTGGAGGGGCCAGAACGGGCCTGAAGGGCCACGTCCATACACATGGAGGAAGTAGTTCACATTGGCTTTGGGTCCTTTCCTGTCCCCACCAGGATCACAGCTCCCCCACAGCTGTCCCCTCACTGGTCAGTTCGGTCTCATTTCCTCACCAGGCCCTGATACGCTTTGCTTTTGGTTGGCTGCCAACTAATTCCCCATACCAGTCCCAGCTTCTGGGCTCCCCCCTCCAACTGGCCAGTAGCTAATAAAGACAAAAGGTGTTAGCCCCCTCAAGAAAGTTCTTTTCTAGTGGGAGAATGGGAAGACTGTCAAATATCCAAAGGATGCATCTCTGAAGGTAGACTTTCTTTAGATCTTATGTGTATATTTTTACACAAATGTTAAACATATGGCCCCTTTGCTTTCCAAGGACTGAATGAGGCCTACAGGACACATGCAACAGAGCTTTAGGCACTGAAGGGAGAAGAGTAAGGTCTTTTGGGGGTCAGAGGGGGGAAGTGGGGATCACTATTTCCTAATCAGACCAGTGTGGTCGGTGTAGCTAAGCATCCCACTGACCCTACCCCTTCCTAGCAAATGAAACAAATTATTTGGGAAGGGGGCCTACTCCCTCAGCTCCTGAACACATAGCCCCCGTGTCCTGGCTATGAGAGGTTCTCAGAGGTTCTCAGAGGGTTCTGAGAAGTTTCATAAGGCTCAGGGCCGTGAAACTGACAGCTTGCACCTCCAACTTCAGGTTTTAGCAGTGCTCAGCGCCAGCCGGATGGTGCTGGGCAAACGAGGTTTTGCTAAAATTGGTCCATTTTCAGAGCAGGGCTGTCTGCCATGAGGCCAGACGCAGACGTACTGAGAACACACAGCGGCAGCTCCGATGGATGGGGGTGGGGGTGCTGCCTGGACTAGAATGAGGGCCACACCCCCACACCCCCCAGAGAGAATGTCTAGGTGTGTTTGCGCGTGTGCCCTGCCCTCATCTTTGGGACGTTCTTTCTGTTAGTGACACTCATGCCACTCGGAGCCCGGCCCCGGCCCTGGGTGCCGACCGCAGTCGAAGCCACTGTGCTGCGCACCCCCCATCCTCCCCCCGCCGACATCCAGGACAAAGAAGACGCACAACTTAGGAAGGTGAGATGCCTTTTAAAAATTAGACAAAATCTTCGAGGGTTTATTTCCTTTATCTCTAGACCTACATCCATTAACCCACACTCGAAGACAATTGGCACTGCTGTTCAGGAAGGCAGCTCAAATGGGCCGAAACTGCCACTGTATATCCAGCAAAGATAGAGACACAACACAGATTTTTTTTTTTTTAATGCTGGTTTCCAAGGAACCAGCTCCTGCTGAATGCGGCCTGATAGAAACTCAAGATAAAACTCTCATGGATTCTGCTAATCATAAAGTGCCACTTAACAGACAATTCGCACATCTGTGAACTGTTCCGATTCGCTAGGCCTCTTTTTTAGCTGTTCTAAACTCTATCTCATCAAACATGTATCTTTTAACTGTGCAGAGCAGCATTTTATTTTTTTTTAAGATTTTATTTATTTATTCATTTTTAGACAGAAGGAAACGGAGGGAGAAAGAGAGGGAGAGAAACATCAATGTGTGGTTGCCTCTTATGTGGCCCCCACTAGGGACCTGGCCTGCAACCCAGGCATGTGCCCTGACTGGGGATCGAACTGGCAACCCTTTGGTTTGCAGCCTGTGCTCAATCCACTGAGCTACACTAGCCATGGCCAGAGCAGCATTTTAAATGATAAATTTCAGGAAGAAGGGAGGAGAGGAGGCATTTCATGAAAACCTAGGGCCAGACAAGAGCCAAGGAGATGCCCATCTTTCTTATGAAGAATTCAGACCCTGAACCGTGACTGTCCTGGGACTGTCTGGTCCCCTTTGCTGTCACAGGAGCCCTCGCTGCTGAGACACACTTGCAAAGTGACGCCTGCCTCTTTCTCCAGGCACCATTGTGAGCGTCCAGCTTCCGTCGATTGTGGTCAGCTCTTCAAACAGTTTCAATACACACGGATTCTGCTTTCTGGCTCTTCTTGTATGTTGCTGTCTATCAAAAAGATCTTTCAGAAGTGTTTTTTTTTTTTTAATCTTCTGCTGCTTAAACAATTATCTTCTGTATTGTTGAAAAAAACCCAAAGCTGTCAGCTTTTGTGAACTCGGGGCTCTAGCAAACTCACCCCTCCCCACTCTCACCCCCATCTGCTTATAATTTAATGCTCTGTATGTTTTAATCATTTCATTAGGCAGGTCTTTATTTTGAAATGCAACTAATTCTTCAGTTCAAACAAATAACCAGTAATTCTAAAAATGAGACCATTCTTTCCTTTTGGGTAGAGGTTGGCTGAGGAGAAATATCACACCTATTTTGAGAAAGGTGAAAGAATTTGAATGCTCTTAATTTTTTTTAAACCACTGATACTTAAGAGTGGACAGGATCTTAGAAATGTCTTGATTCCCTTCACAGATATCACACTAACTTTTGAAGAAATCTTCTCATGTCTCTCTGAATAGTTTGCGATAAAGTCATTCTTATTATTTAGGCTTATCAGCAAATAGACTAAATATGTGTGTGTGTGTATATATGTTTATATGGGTGTATATGTGTGCATGTGTGTGTATAAATATCATGAAATACCTCACTCCTATACTTGGTGACAAAGGACACAAAGAAAGAAATGACCCCTCTATAGAGCTTATATATTTTATGAGCTCGTTTTCCTTATAGGAGTTTGCATTTATTAAGGCAATAGGCACCATATTTAAGGGAAAAGAGAATTTACGAAGTGCCTCACATAATGTACTTTTGTTGTCCTTGACGTTCAGATATACTCCACATCAAAAAGTGAAGCAGCTGAAATTTCAGGGGCATGTTTAATTTTAACATTAAACTGATGGCCCAACTCACAAGGCGAAATCAATGTCTTTATTTTTTGATACTTATATGCATTTCTGATAATAAAATGTTCTTTCACCATTTTAGAAGCACAAGTAACATTTCGCACACAGTAGATACTTTAGTGTTTGTTGAAACATCAGTAGATAAGCAAGTAGGATACACATTTAACGTTTAACACTTGTGTCTTGATTCAGCCTTAAGTACCTGTGTTTATTACCGCGAATACACTGCAAATGCTACAGTGCACGTCCTGATATGGGCTCTTCCGGACAAGAGTCCCCTAATTCCAAAATATCAATCAGAATCAGGCAAATTTCCATGTAAAGATCAAAATGGTAATAATAATCTAATAGTGACGTTGCCTTGGAGGAATTGTTTGGAACACGTTTGGAAAGTTATTGACGGAAGGGCGTTGTGACTGGCACAAATGGTTATCATACGCCATCTAGTGGCTCTATGTGAAACTGTGCTCATTCCCGGGAAAGGCTTTTGGAGCAAGCTTGCCTTGCTCCGAATTTCAGTGCCAGTCGGGCAGCCCATGCACCTTTGTGCGTTTTTAAGGCTTTAAACTGAGAGGAACCACTGAGGAAAGCAAGACATTATCTTCCAAAATCTCTGTGTCCTAAGGGCCAACTAAGCAGTGACTAGTCAGGGAAACCGTTTCCTACTGGACCCAGAGAAGCAACGCTGAGAAGCAATCTGAGAAACCTTTGCCTGCAACAGTTGTGGTATAGAGCAAGGTAAGCAGCGTGACAGTGCCGGCTACGTTCTGCACACAGAAACCGTCGCTGTGTGCAGAAATCCATGACCTGGCCATGACTTCGCGAGCCCAAGGACTTGCTTAGCAGCGCCGAGTCTGCAGTGAGGGGAGGTTGGCAGGCAGGTGTCTCGTTTGATCCAGCCAGTCAGTGCTAATTCGAAAGACATCTTAATTCGTACACATATGCGTAACCGTGATGTTTTGCAGTGGTTTACAATATCATGTTTTGCAATGATCAACAATCTGATGTTTTTAACTTTCTAATTTGGTGCTATTTACAGGAAAAGAATTTAAAAATGCAAAATAAATAGTGAAACATCAGTCTGTCCAGGCTTATTCATGTCGTGTCAGGTAGTCCAAAACAGAGTGAGCCCTTTGGGCTCTTCTTGCAGTGCATCACCTTTAAATATCGTCAAGACCATTCAGAGGGAGACAATCAGTCATTTAGGTGTAAATTTCACACACAAAAGCAATCACTAAATAAACAGTGTATGAGTATGGCAGCATGACGATAAGAGAGCATTTGATATTTGAGAGTAAACAACTAAAATAAGACAAATTGTTTAGGGATCTCTCAGACAGGACAACTTTGCTTCTCCCCAGTTTCCTACATTATTTATGGTGCTTGGAAAATGCTGCTTTCCAAGTCAGTTAACTGCTTTTTAAGACTATCAAATAAGAAACAATTTAGTGAATTAGTTCCCAAATAAGAAATCCTACAAGATCATTTCCCCTTCGTGTTAAGGTCAATTTCCATTATAAATATATGCTTTTAGTATAGAAACGCTCAGCCTAAAAGCTATTTACATCTGCTTTTTGAGCTATAATCCTGATCCCTAGGTTGTGGTACAGCTTCAGCTACATCTCTAACATATATTTTTCACTTTCTTTGTCAAAGCGCTGTTTATTTTAAGGGAAACATTGATCTATTTAAGGTGTTTGTATTTTCATTTTTCGAAAAGGCTGTAAACAAGTAGCTACATGAAGAATCTGGTTATTATACAGGTGAAGTCACCTTTCAAAAATCCTGAAATATCTTATCACTTTGGTGCACTATTCTCCATGAAAAATCCATTGTCTGAATGCTAAAATTATAAAAATATATACGGGTTTGTAAAAACAAATCAGGTTTGGGGCTTAGGTCTCTGTTGTTGCCTATGTATTAAATGTCCACAAAGACTTATTTCCCCAAACCTTTCTGCTTTCATTAATCTCAAACATTCCAAGTGGTTGCGTTTTTTAGAATATTTACCTATTAACCGAGGTTATTGTCGAAAAGGAAATCAGACTAATTTTCAGCTGCGCTGAGCCTCACTACAAATCCTAACTGTTAGATTATGAGAAAGGGAGAAAATTTGCAAAACTCCTGCCTCTGCCCTTCCTTTTTCTATCAAGTCTTCAGTGCTTCTGCCGCAGCTCAGTTAAAGGCTGATGCAGACACTTTTCCTCAGGTGCCAACACGACATCTTTACCTAAAAATAAAACGCTATATCTAAAAATAAAAATAAATTAAAAAATTTACAAATTCTCTGTCCTTGGCCAAGCAGGACAGTGTGGTTAAAGCCACGTGAGGCTGCCACGGGTATCCTGGGGAATCCAGCGAGAATCACGGCATTCTCTAGAATATCTGACTCTCTGCCCTGTCCACTGTATAGACACGTTGCTGGGAAAAACGGAGACAATTTCGGGAAAGCTTGGGGCTCAGGAGCACATCAATGCAACGCATTGTTTCCCAGGGTCTGGCTAGAGGGTGTAGCGGGAAGTAAAATTAAGACCTGCTCTTTCATTGTTGAGTGCAGTTGGGCTGTTTGATCTCTAAGTCCTCGGGTAATTGGAGTCTATGCAGCATGTGCAATCGGGGCCTGCGCAACTCGCCCCCACACACCTGCGCGGGGCACCCTTTACCCCACTCAGCCCCAGCCAGATCCAGCCTCAACCCGGGATTCCGCCTGGACACGGATGTTGTTTCCGAACTGAGAAAACAACGATATGGAGGTCATGAGTGGAGGACATGCTGTTTGTTCCCGGACTCACAGAAGGAAACAGAAATGATTCTGCACTGCGGGGTCAGGGGTCCCCTCATCACGTCCATAACCTTCCCTGTGCAGAAACGTCCACTTTCTGGCCTAGCTTCGCCACCAGAGGCTCGTTTCTCACCCTGGATTTCTGTGGAATGTGCCTGCCCACCCCAGGTCAACGTCCACACTCTCTCCCGGAGCTCACGCAGTACAGTGGGCACCTAACGGATGCCAGACACTCAGCTGACTGGGACACCCCCCATCCCACCTTTTGGTCCTCAACAGGATGGTGACCCACGGTCCCGGTTTGGCCAGGACTGAGGGGATTTCGGAGCCTGGGGGCTTTACACTCTGACATTGCTATGTCCCAGGCAAACTGCGACCAGTGATCAGTCTACAAGAAGTCGAGCATGTACTGTCTTCTACGGCTCCTCATCCTCTCGAAAGAAGTCTGTGTCCCTGGCCGCAGGGGCGAGCCCTTCACACCTGTTTCATGTCCAGGGCCCAGAGCTTCACATTTCTGAGTTAGACAGGACTGCAGCCATCATCCAAACCAAAAGCTTTCTTTTCCAGATAATCACAGGGTGGATCCAGGTTTTGAGGGGCTGGCAATTCGGCACCCACCCAGTCAGATTTGGGGAACCCTGAGATTCTCTGGGCAGCAGGGAGCCCAGGAGAAGCCTGGGTGTGCCCGTGGCTCTCAGGGGACGTTTTGCCCTGTCATTGTGCCGTGTTGCTCAGGTGGCGATGAGAAGTCAGAACTGTGCCCCACTGTGCAGGATGGTCGTCCCTGGGGGTCTGCCTCCGCCTGCTCACGGGAGGTGCTGACTTCTCCCAAGCCCACGGGCACATCTATGAGAAATTGCTTTTCTGCCTCAGTGTTCAGCAGGACCCCCTTTCCACTTCTCCGCCTCTACCCTCATGCCCCGCCTGTGACAGGCCCCCTGTGGGTGCCTCTTGGTCCGTAGTCCTACAAGCAAGGGCTGAGAACAGGAGACAAAGGGCGCACACATTGCCACCAAACAGCCTGGCTTGGAATCCTAACTCCTGTGACCTTGGAGGAGCCACTTCACGTGGCTGTGCCTGGATGTCCCCATCTGTAAAATGGGGATAATAAGAGTATCTCCCCCACTGAGTTAGAAGCAGTAAATGAGTAAATATATATATATGAGCATACAATGCTCGAAACAGGGCCTGGTGCAGAGTAATACTAGAAATGTTAACTATTATAATCACCATCAAATTATTATTATTACTATTATTATTATTACTGGCAGGTGGGTACGCTCTGCCGCCATCCCACCTAGGAAGAAGGGCACTCTGCCAGGGGCACGGCTGCAGCCGAGCACTTGCACAGCCATTTCCATTTAGAATCCGCAGTGAGTTGTTTTGAAAGTCTCCACTCAATTGCCGCGCATTCGGAGCGGGCTCGCCGTTTAAGTCTGTCTGTGGGACACAGGCGTAAGCCTCGAATGGCGCATTAAATGGCACCTCTTAGGCGGCACATCGATTGCTAATTAAAGTGGCATTAACCCTAATGGGCTAGGAAGCAGGACTCTCATTCACCCACGGTGGGTTGGCCCAGGCTGAGCAGCCGCCTCCCCATCCTGGGGCGCGCACCTTGGGGTGTCTGGGGCGCTCGGGAGAGGGCAGCCGGGTGTGGGGGCCAGGAGCCCCGCAACTTTACAGTCTGCGTATCATTCCTGACAAATTGTCACAGGATAAAGGCAGAAACGTGCTTGCACCCATCCGTCACAGGTGCTGATAATAGTGCGCCTAATTACTTCATTATTTTTTGCCACTCCACCGAGCAGTTTGTATTTGCAGTCCTGTATGTCATTCTATTACTACCCCTCATTGTGACGATTCCAGCGATTCTGAGGGGTCTCTGAGGGCCTAAACAAGTAGGATCTTGTTTTTCTTGATTTCCCCTGGGGGTGGGCGCTAAGGGGAGGGGTGGAAATAGGAGGAGCTTGGAGGGAAACTATCCAGGCAGCATGGACCCGCAATTGCTCATCCAAGATGAGTGATAAGTGATGGGTGATTTTTGAAATGCTAGAATTTTAAAACAAAACAAACATATCCTATCCTGTGCAGTACGAGAGCAGCTGTGGCGAGCGAGGGCAGAAGGCGAGGTTGAGCCGCCCTGGGCTTGCACCCAGGATGGGAAAGCGCTCAGACCCCAGCCCCGCGTTATTAGGCTGGAAGCGGAGCTAGAAACAGTCCCCGGGGACCTGTCGTCCTGATGAATACCAGGCCACAAATTAACGAAGTGGGTTTGGAAAAGCATGGTGAATTTTAGTCACTCAAGCATCAGTAAATCTGCTAGAAGTCAGGGCTGGTTGTTTATAGCTTGTTAAGATGTTGATTGTTTACAAATTACATTTTGCCTTTGAAAAAGCGGGCGCCTGACAGAGGCTTCCTGTCACTCATTGCTTGTAGGGATGCTTCCTGCCAGGGTTGAAGGCTGCCTGTTGTTGGCCAATCTCATTGGTGCAACTCTCGCCTTTGGGGCTCCTTTCTCTCCTCTGCCTCTTCTCTCCCTCATCCCTGTATTTTAACATGATTCTTAAACCCAGTCCCCCTGGATGCGGTGTTTCAGACAGGCCCCGGGCTCTGCACAACCATCTACTGTCTCATTATTGCAGATATGTGGAGGAGCAGATGCAGAGCATTACCTGTACCCCCTCGAGTCCCCCTTCCTTTCCAAGAGGCTTCAAGGTCTGATTTACACACCTTGGTTTATCTGCAAGGTCCAGAGCCAAAAGCTAGGAAGAAAAAGAAAAAAAGGATCGCCTATTCTCCTGCTACTATTGATTATAAAGAAAAATGACCAACTCCCAATGTTGGGGGCAGTGCATCCTAATTCCCTCCTCTGATGGAGACCCAGAGGGGAGGTGGCAGGTGCAAAGCCCCACGGTGCCGGGACGCAGTCTGGAGCGGAAGCCAGGACTTCCTGTGCACGCAATGCCTCCTGGGAGCTGCTTTCCTGTGTCTTCTCTTCCCTGTTGAAGCCCATTCATTCATTCCTTCTTTATTTATTTATTTCAGCAGGTCACTTGAGCACCTTGTTCATGGCAGAGAGGTCCTGCAGTCACAAAGATGTGTTTTTGTGGGCCAGGGGCCAGAAGCCTAGCCTTTGGCTTCCTAAATGAGCCACGGAAGGGATGCAACTGTCTGAGGTTCGAGTGCACTCTGTTCCTTGCTGCCGCAGCTCCTAGACATCCTCCCGGTGTGGCCTTCCGGGGCCGGCTTCCCCTTGTCTGTGCCTCCTGTGACGAGAGGCCTGCCTGTGATGTCCGAAGCCAGTGGGCTGGACTCTGCCACGGGAGGTGGCGGTGGGGAGGGGGGCACATCGATTTCCTTTCGTAAATGAACACGCTGAATGAAGTGGGTTTATAGGCTGACCTGTCACTTCACAAGGGCGCCAGGTTTATGGGCCGGCTGCTGCCCGGCCGGAGCACTTTGACCACACTTGGGCCTGGGTCACAGCCACCACCACTTGCAAAGAAGCTTACGTTGGGCTGGATCCTGAGTCATAAATAATCGACACATCACTGCTAACACCGCCCTGGTTCCAAGATGACGGCAGATCCCATGCCGAGCTTCTGATGATTTGCAGCCAGAACTGTGCTCTGATGCCCACTCCCCAGTAGAAAGTGAGGAGCACTAGGAGGCATCCCTCCTCACCATAACCCAACTCCAGCCCTGCCCTTCCCACCCTGGCCTGGCCGGCCCCAGGGTCCCTGATGGAAAGTGCGTGGAGTGTAGCAGCAACAGGACCTGCAGCAGCCAGCGGGAAGGCCACTCCCGGGGCCCTGCACTGTCGCCTGCAGGGACAGCCAGGCTCGGATTCGAGTGCATGAGCTGTCACTGTGTCTGCACATGTCAGTCGTGTTTAGACACCCAGAGGGAAGCCGCAAGACGAGCCAGACGGCAGCCCCTCCACTAACGTTTCCCTCGGTGCTCACCGCAACATGATGAGATGCCACGAGAACTCAGCTCCTGTGTGTGAGCCCTCAGTCCAGCTGGCGTCCTTACACAGCGTTTTCACGCAGCTCCAAGAACTTACCCACGACGCTAAGTGAGGGCTTCCTGCGTTCGTTCACCGGCACTGCGACAAGGAGTGATCGCAAATAGGATGGCTTAAACCAGAAACTTGTTCTCTCGGTTTCAGAGGCTGGCAGGGTGAACTCCAGGTGCGGGCAGGGCCCTGCGCGCTCGGCAGGCGGCAGGGCAGGGTCCTTGCTGACCACTCCCAGCTTCTGCTGCTGGTCAGCGATACTCAAGGGTTCCTAGGCTTGTAGACATGTCACTCCAATCTCGGTCTTCGTCATCACATGGTGGTGAGGGTTAAATTGTGTCCCTCTGCCTCCAATTCACATGTTGAAGCGCTAGCTCCCCGGTATCTCAGAATGAGATTGTGTTTGGGGATAAAGAGGCAATTAAGTTAAAATCGGGTCATTAAGGTGGGCCCTAATCCGGTATGACCGGTGTCCTTATAAGAAGATTAGGACACAGATAACAGGCAAAGGGTGACCATGTGAGGACACAGCGAGTAGGCGGGCATCTGCAAGCTAAGCAGAGGTCTCCGAAGAAATTAAACCTGCCTATCCTGTGGCCTTGAACTTCTAGTTTCCAGAACTGTGGGGAAACTAATTTCTGTTAGGGTGTTTGGTTACGGCAGTCCAAGCAAGCCAACATACATGACATCAACCCCGTTTGCCTCTGTCTCTTGTCTTCTTATAAGGGCACCGGTCACAGTGGGCCACGGGCCCACCCTACTCCAGTATGACCTCATCATAAACTATTGCCACAGTGACTATCTCCAAATAAGGTTACATTTTGAGGTTCCGGGAAGGACATAAATTCTGGACAGGACACCATTCAACACGGTGCTGTGTCGTTTGCCTAAAAAAGTCATTCCCCTTAACCCACTTTTCATGTTGACTGTTTGTTATGAGTCTCAGTTTTCTCTCCTTCCTGGAGAGAGGTCGGGGGCAGGGCACACCATGCTAGTTGCTTTGCAAAGGACAAGGGGTTGGGAAGAACTGCCTGTGTTTCAATAGGGGCTGGGAGTGTCTGTCTAAGAAGCCAAGAGTGCTAAACAGCTCACACCTCACAGACTAGCCGGGGAAGGCCCCCGCTGCTTTCCCCAGCTCCGTCCATCAGCAAGCAGACAGGGCCGCTTTGGGGCCCTTGTAATTTATTGTTACCTACACCTCCGGTCTGTCGCTGATGCAAACTTTTCCTGACCCATGTGCCTGGAAATGGAGTGGGAGATAAAGCAACTTCTTTGATCCATTCGCATCAAGAAGATGCCAGCTCTTCTCAAGAATGGCGTGGAGGTGAGGGGAGTAGGTGTTTCTGGTTCTATTTATTAGGAAGAATGAGAGTTTGGTGATGCTCAGTTGTGGCCACACATTGGAATCACCTGGAAAACTTTTGAAACTACTAATTCTCACCCCTCCCCCTTCCCTCAGGGATTTTGATTGAACTGATCTGGGATGGGTCTGGGTATTAGGACAAACTAAAAGCTCCTGAAGTAATTCAAATGAGTGGCCCTGGCTTAGAAGCACCTGCTTAAAGTGTCTAAGGGTCCTGCATCACCTAATGAATGGAGTCATGGATTTGGGGTGAACTTCAGATCAAGCACTCCAACGCCCTCACGAAAGAGACAAGGAAACTGGCACCCAAGGTCACCCAATGTCAGCCAAGGAGAGACCTCATGGAGCCCAGGGCTGGGGCTCCTACCAGCTGCTGGTTGCTCCCAAAGTTTTCATTTCCTTGTGGCAAATTAATACATTTAATGCTTTGGTCCACCCACTGATCTGCCTTATTTTTCCCAAACATCAACTGTTATTATTGCTGGTATTTTTATTGTTGTTGTTATTATTATTACCATTATCATTATTGGTGTCTTTCTTTTTTAATTTTATTAAGTTTATTGGGGTGACACTGGTTAATAAGGTGAATTTTGAGTGTGCAGTTCTATAATACATTGTCTGTATATTGCATTGTGTAGAAGAAGGTGAAGGGGGTCAATTCTATGGTGGCAGAAAGAGAGGACTTCGGCTGCTGATGGGCCAGTTAACAAAGCCAGCGCGCTTTTATTGACCTAGTATTTACCGACCTAAATACCGCACTTGAAAATGTGTGGTTAGCTCCCTATCTTTTTGATCCCCAATCTGATTGGCTCCACCAGGAGAAAGCGAGTGCCCCAAAGCCACGCGCACGGAGCCCCAGGAGAGCGCGCAGACCTGTGCGCAGCAGACCCTCCCACCGCTTAGATGCCCCTGCAAGTCCACCTGTCGCCTGACCCGCTGCGACTGGGAGTTAAGGGCTGAGCTTGCTGACATTTACAGCCATAAGCTGCATTTTTCCTATCAACCTTTCCAGCTTGTCTATTTTTGCAGACGGAAGGGTTGCAATTTGTATTCACGAAGCTCATAACCTGTTGCTTCGTGGCCTCTGCATTGGCTTAGCACTGGAGGGCAAGAAAAATGGAAAGGGTTATTAAAGAGTTTGATGTTCAGTTCACTGTGGACAGGAGTCAAGGGGCAGCTTTGGTGAAATTTGGAAGTAAAAGAGCCCTTTGTATCCTTTAAAAATATCAGCTTAAGGAAGTTCTTTATAATAAAACAATTTCACAAAGTATTTTTCTTATATTTATTATAGCTTTTTTATTTTCATTTGCTTTTAGCCCTTTCTGACTATCTTCCTACTGTTTTGGTTTTTTTTTATACCAGGGTTTCCTGCTCTCTCTTCTCTTTCCCTCCCTCTTTCTCTCTCTCTCTCTCTACCCCCACTCCTCCCTCCTCCTCCTACCCCTCCCATCTCCTCCCTCCAGAAGCACACATATTCCTTGAAGAACCCTGACTCTTACAAGGTATGTTTTCCTGTGACTGTCACACGATTTATTACCCTGCCCTTAAGGATAATAAAAAAGCAATGCTTTGCTTTAGTCCTCAAAGGGCTTTCATGGAAACCATTGCCAATCACCCACTTAAAATAACGAAAGCACAATCTCAGTGTTTAGTCTCCAGGGCTGCGACCCTCCTCGGCTTGCTGGAGGGCCTGGGGCACCCAGGGTGCTGGGACCTGTCTGCTGGGATAGGAGGAGTTAATTAAATTACCTTAGATTTAGTGTTAATTTTGTCCTGGGCTTGTCCGGTAATAGATAACAAGCCTGGACTTGATGGGAGCAGCAGCCCAGCCACGGGAGGCGTCTCCTGGGTTGTCCTATTGTCAGACTAATTGCGTTGACATCTTGGTTAAGATTAGTTACAAATGTGGTTCCAATATTATTTCAACAGGTGTCAACTTGGGGGCTGTGGCCAGTGCAGTGGAGGTGACGGCACTCAGTTCAGCCTCTCCTGTGACTTGACTGTGTCCTGTCCTCCTGGGGGCTGGAGAGAGAGGCCTGGAGGGGTTTCTGAAAAAAACATCACCTGCAAGAGAATTTAAGACTTCACTAGGTGAAGATGTCAGTTTGGCCCACGCTTTTGCTGGGTCCACTTTGGAGCAGGGAAGTCTACTTGATGATAGAGGAAAGTGCTGAGGATTCTTCCTGCATTCGGAGTGAACACTTTTGACTGCTGATTAAAATTTCCTCACTGATGCAAACCTGAGTCCAGGGAAGTGAGTTGCGAGAAGTCCTAATTAGCATGAAATTAGAGTTCCCCGTCACGGTCGGATCCATGCGGCCAGCAGCCGTGCAAGTTCCAGGGCAAGGCGAGTGTCCGGGCATCCGGGCATGTGCAGCTGCGTGGGCGTTTCCCATATTCGCCCCCAAAGCCTGAAAAGCACTTTCACCCCAATGAAAACGACCTTTAAAGATTCTTTTACCCCTTTTGTTTTAGAAAAGTAAACACAAGACACAACCCACCAAAATTATTTTATCCATGAGTCCCTGTGGGCCTGGTCCTCTGTCCACACACCTCTGCTGGGGAAGGAGACCCTGGTGCCGACCACATGCCAGGCACAGCTCAGGGAGGGTCCCCACACTCTGGGGGAACATCTGCCCTTCAGAGCTGCCACCGAGCCCAGCAAGGCAGGGTTCTCCCGCGATGAGAACGGAAGAGGTAGGCCTCCGCCCTTTGGAAATGCAACGTGAACTTATTTTCATGTACTGTTTGGTGTGGTTTCCGCATGTTAATTGTCCATCAGTAACTTCCTGGACAAAGATCCTTTTCCCTGCCATGCATCAAAAGCCGGTGTCAGGTCTCCGAATGGCTGCAACTCAAAGCACGTTGTCTGTTCCCTGATAAGCCTTCAACGAAGTTAACGAAAAATATAGTGAAGTTGCTTAACTCTTGTTGTCTCCCAGCTAAGCAGGTCCATGAGGGTAATGGGGCTCCCTCATCTCCGTTGCAGAATGCCCCGACAGAGAACCATCTTAAATCATCGGCCACAGACCCACCGCTGGACACCTACGGGCCTGTGCTGACAGAAGTGACTTCAGAATCAACGCACTTTCTCTGTCCAGCTCGGAGGGCAAGCGCTGAGCAAATGCAGCCAGCCTGCCGGTGGAGAAGACTCAGAGCCAGCCTTCTGGCAGAGGCCCTGAGCAGAGTCCCTGAAGCCCCAGCTCACCTGACTGCGAGCCACACAGAGTTACCGCCAGCCCTGAGGCTCTGCAGCAGCCAGAACCGCTGACAGCAGGTGGCGGGGAGGGGAGGGGAAGGGGGGTGGCTGCGGTGAGTAAATCACCTACCCCCTCGGGTGTCTCAGCAATCAAGTCTCCGAGGAGCAAACAGTGATGGCGGAGCACCTGGCTTTGCTGTGGCTGCACATACCTGCCACGGACACTTCGAACACACAGCACCACGTGTTGGGCGGAGGGTGGCTGACCAGCTGAAAATGTATCTATTCATCATAGTGAGACCCTGGGAATCAGACCCTGGTCCCTGACACGCGGAAGAGCTACACCCGGGCCAGGGTCTCCTGAAACAAAATGCCATCATACACAAAGACTGAAGGGTAATGAAGACAGAATTCACAAAGCTTCATTTCTGATCATGACTTGGGACTGAAATATGATCCCATTTGTTCCATCAGCAAGAGTTGTCACAGTCTAGTCATAAAAAGAATGCATCTCCGCCCTTCGGAAATGCAACATGAACTTATTTTCACGTACTGTTTGGTGTGGTTTCCGCATGTTAATTGTCCACAAGTAACTTCCTGGACAAAGGTCCTTTTCCCTCCCAAACATCCAAAGCTGGTGTCAGGTCTCTGAATGAGCACAAGTCAAAGCACGTTGCATGTTCCCTGATCAGCCGAGGACAAAATTAACATGAAATATAATGAAGTTATTTAATCCTTCCTATTTTACAATTCAAGTAAAAATAAGGTGGAAAGAAGGTAATCACAGAATGCCCTGGCAGAGAAAAGTCTTGAAGTAATAATCTATGTTTTCTAGCTAAGGAGTACAGACCTTTGGTCTTAACATCATCTCACATATCTTGCACGTATTTACGTATATAATCGTGCATTTAAGCTATAAAAATTATATCTGCTCATACACACTCTACGTATATAATAAAGTATTAAAAATCTATTTAAGTATCCTAAAATCAGATTTTTATAATGAATTGTTTTCTAGCTTTTTACCACTTTCAAAATTTATTCTTTTGGGTAAGAGTTTAATTTTGGTAATTGAACATTCCATTGTACACCATCGAATCCCTAGCCCCATCAGAATGAAGGAAAAGACAGCCGAGCGAGGGAGTAACTGAGGGAACCAACACTCGGTGCTCCTGTGCCAATGTCTCTCTTGGTGGTAGACAGGTTCAATTTCGAGGATCCTCTAATAGAAAGCTGGGTTCACATAAACGACCCCGAATATCAGCTGCAATTTTGAGAAAGAAGAGCAAAGCAGGAGGGATCACAATTCCTGATATCAAACTATATTACAAGGCCACTGTAATCAAAACAACTTGGTACTGGCATAAAAACAGACAGATAGACCAATGGAACAGAATAGAGAGCCCAGAAATAAACCCAAGTCTCTATGGGCAATTAATCTTTGACAAAGGGGGCAGAAGCATAAAATGGAATAAAAATAGCTTCTTCAACAAATGGTGTTGGGAAATCTGGACGGCCACATGCAAAAAAATGAAACTCAAGCACCAACTTACACCATACACAAAAATAAATTCAAGGTGGATAAAAGACTTAAATGTAACTCGTGACACCATAAAAGTTCTTGAGGAAAACATCGGTAGGAAAATCTCAGACATTCCACACAGCAACATCTTCAATGATATGTCCCCTAGAGCTAGGGACATAAAGGAAAGAATAAACAAATGGGACCTTATTAAAATAAAGAGCTTCTGTGGGGCTAAAGAAAATAGTACTAAAATAAAAAGAGAACCAACCGTATGGGAAAATATATTTGTCAATGATACCTCAGACAAGGGTCTGATCTCCAAAATATATAAAGAACTCATACGACTCCACCCCAGGAAGACAAAAAATCCAATTAAAAAATGGGCAAAAGACATGAACAGACACTTCTCAAAAAAGGACATACAGAGGGTCCAGAGTCATATGAAAAGATGCTCAACATCATTAGCCATCAGAGAGATGCAAATTAAAACCACAATGAGATACCACCTCACACCAGTCAGAATGGCCATCATCAACAAAGCAACAGATAACTGTTGGAGGGGATGTGGAGAAAAGGGAACCCTACTGCACTGTTGGTGGGAATGCAGACTGGTGCAGCCACTGTGGAAA
>PVJI01023593.1:0-23290 GCA_004026765.1 Micronycteris hirsuta
CCTGCCTCAGCTGCCCACCGCACACCTCACCCATCCTCCCTGCGCCTCCACCACGTCGGCTGAGACTAATGCACTGTGAGCCGAAACCAGGGTCCCGGAAACGACCGCCTAAGACTCGCCTCCCGGAGCCCGGCTTTCTGATGCCACAGTGAGCCTGGAAACCGAGCCAGCCTCTCAGTTCCTGCAGGATCAGCACAAGCTGAGGTCGCTCCTGACGACGCACACAGCCACGTCCCACCCCGCGACTCTCAAACTGCATCAGCGCTTCGCACCAGCCGCCTTCTCCCGCTCCCTGTGCTTTACCGCCTCTGGGCCCGCACCCTGCACTGTTTGTTTCAGGTGCTGCCACGTTCTAGAAGGAGCCAAACAGGCTTAGAAAAATTAAACAGCTACTAACTGCAGAACTACTCTAAAAATAGTTCGAAATTCCTCCTTCGGAAGTGTGAAACCCCAGTAAAACTGGAAGTCAGAGCAAACATAAATATTGATGACAGTTCAGTGAAATCACCTTCAAACCTTCAATCCAGACAACCGGAGCACGGGCGGGGAACGCGCATGGGCGGGAACGCGTGGGAGCGACTCACGGTTTTCCCGGAGCCTGTCTGAGCGCAGGCCATCAGGTCCCGCCCCGCGAGGATGATCGGGATGCTGTACTTCTGCACAGGCGTCAGCTTGGTGTAGCCGGCTTTGGCAATGTTGTTGCTCAGGGTCTGACAGAGATTCGCTTCTTCAAAAGTCTAAGGAAAGGGCAGGGACTCAGTTCCACGTCCCAGTGCACGGCACACAAACAACAGTCCACTCCACACACAACGCTCCACCCGGATCGGCATCCAGTCTGTGTCACTCCCACTTCACAGACTGAAGTTACTTTACTGACAGGCCCCACTCGCAGCAACGCTGAAAACGTGGGCGTCACTCGATGGAAGGACGGGCTTGCGCCTGCAGACGGCCGCTCCGAAGACACTTCTCTGCCCCTCCACGCCTCTCATCAGCGCCAAGCGCGCCTCCTGGTCAACGGGACTGGGAGCCACCCCCACCCGGCGCCATGGGGAACCCCTCCCGAGACACTCTCTCTCACAACCGTGGGAGGCTGCAATCTTGAATCTCTAGAAAAAGGACCCTTTTCAGTAAATTGAAGTGAAGTTCTCTTCCTGGTTTGGAGAGGTGGGGATGAAGGAGAATAGCCTCTCTCTCGACGTAGCAATTAATTCTATTGTACGTGGCAGACATGGTGCTAAATTTCCAACCCAACACACTAGACACTACAGATGAAAGTTTTATATTCTTGGACACCAACCTACAGGAATGCACCCTGTATTTCAAAACCCAAGTGGCCACACAGTCGAAACGGGAGTGACCTGACACTGACCAAGATCGCCGGGGGCGCACTGTGCCCGGACACCTCCACCAGGATGCTGTCGTACTTGTCGAAGTTGATGCCCGTCTCATAGTGCGCGAAGATGGAGCCCTCATCCTCGGGGGGCGGCGGGGGGATGTAGGTCACTTTGGGGCCTGGAGTTCAAATAATAAACAGACTCTACATTACGGGACTAGAAGAACTGTACGAGGAAAACAGACAAAACTGACAAAATCAAATTTTAAATACTGTAGAATTCCCCAATATTCACGATTCTAGTTCTGACTCTGAAAAGTGAGCTCTGCACTCGCTCGCACACTCGGCACGCTTGCACACTCGGCGGGTTCCCTGAGCGTCAGCACGTACCTTGGGTGTCATCGCTCTCCGCTCCTTCCGCTCCTGACTTCCAAGAACCTTGAAGGGAATCAAACCCAAAGAAATAAATGTTTTTAAACATTAAGGGTAACAGAACTCTCACCTTAATCAAATACTTTGTCTAAAGCAAAACTTACTCTTTCCAGAGCTTGTTACCACTTCCTCATTTAAACCTTTGTAACCACCTACAAAAGAAATCCATAGTGACCATCAGTCGAGACACAAGGCTGAACACACCTTCGTTTTCTCTGCTTTTCTCAAAGAGGACAAGCTCTAAAAATGGACAGACATCTTTCAAGTCTGTTTGCACAAATGATACTTGAGATGATTAAGATGAGCAAAATCCAGAACATTTTAAGTTTCCTAAGAACTCAAAACGCTAACTTGGTACAGCTGACTCTGTTATGCATTTACTATTTTTTGTTTAAGCTGTTACTTCTACACCCTAATTCCTATATCCTTCAGCAAAGGGACTTATTTTTTTACAGGAACTAAACACTCATCTGAGTTGTGGTGTTCCCACAACTCCCTGGGACCCACGGGGATGACTTATTACAGGGAAGGACAGAGGAAAACCAGCAGGCCCAAGCTTCCACGTCCTCGCCCACAGGGGTCACATGGAACACGCTCAGTGCCACATCCAGGGCTGTTACAAGTGGCTGACGACGCAGACATCTCCTGCCTGGCAACCCCCACCTCCCAGACCCCAGAAGATCCACGGGCACCCCGCATCAGCCACACTGCTGTCCAAACCGGGGCAGGGGCACAGCGCACCAGTCTCAGTGGTGGGCAGGGATGGGGGGTGGGAGGGAGACCTCCCACACCCAGCTTCCCAGACACAGGCCACTGTGCAGGCCGCCCCGCTCTGTGCACCGAGCTGCCCTTCAGCCTCAGACACACAAAGGGCTGCGGGAGACGGCAGAGCTGACGAGGCACGAGGCTCCTCCCCGGGCCCCGCCCTCTCGCCCACAGACAGTGCTGGAGGTTGGAGCTGGGGGGGTGGGGGGGGAGGTCCGGACCAGGTGGGGCGCTGAACGCGCTCAGGCTGGCAGAGACCACTGAGAACTGCTCGGCGACATCCGGCAGGAGTTTCCGTCTCAATAGCCGAGAAAGCATTTTCACTTTTATATGACGTGTGAGAATGCATAACTCTGAGAACACTTTGTATAGTACCAAATCACACTCAATGTTTCCCCTCTACCAAACCCAGTAACTATCATAAGAAAAAAACAGTTAAAAATAGTAAGGATTTGCACACATAGGTGTATCTTGATTCCCTACGATTTGCAAGGTATCCCATTTTATGGTCATACTATTCATTAAAGTCACTGACAAATTTCAGGTGATTTTCAGTTTTTACTCATTGCAAGCGGAGCTTCAGTGACAGCCCTGTGCACGCACTGAGCACCCCCCAGTGTGTTACACAACTCTCCAGAGCAGGCCGTGCAAACGTGTGCCTCTCAGAGCGCACAGAGGCAGCACCAGCGACCTCTGACCTCGGAAACGAAACGTGGACTGCAGTCACTCTAACCACCCGTGGGCGAGACAAACAGCACCCACCTCGTCCACTTCCACTTCGGCTTTGGAAAATGTTGCCATTGCCTGGAAGACATCAATTTGCAGAACATTCAGAGAAAACACGGCTTCTCCTCAAGCGCGTGAATCACGGAGCTATTTCTATGCAAATACTGAGCTGTGTACTCGGGATTCTTAGCCCCTTAATCCATCCATCTCTTAAATCCACACATAATTTAAACCTTTTTCTCTTCTGAATGTTTTGTTTAAAGACTGCACGTTTTAGAGTAGTTTTAGGCTCACAGCAAAGTTGAGGGGAAGATACGGAGATCTCCCAGACACCCTCCGCACCCCGCTGAGGGGCACCTGTCACAGCTGCCGGGTCCTCACCACCGCCACCCCCAGAGCCCATAGTTTACATGAGGCTTGATCACGGCTCTGGGTGCACTAAGCGAAAGCCTCTGAGTGCCACGCCAAGGCAGCTCCCTGCCCTTGAACTGCTCGGTGCTCCGCCTACGCACCCTCCCCACCAGCCCCAGGAAACCGCGGATCTCTGGGCCCTTCTCCACTCGGCTTCCCTCTGAGAACGTCTGAGCTGGAAGCGATGGTGTGAAGCCCTTCCAGCTGGCTTCTCTCACGCGGCAGAGCGCATGCAAGGCTCCCCGACACTTCCTCACTGCCCGGCAGTGCCTCCCGCTTCAGTGCTGATCCATAGCTCCGTCTGGGTGCCCCCCAGCTCAGCCACCCACACTTAAACCTTTTCATCAGTTGTATCCTTAGCTCATTTTTGCCTTCGATCCCCCAGCTCAGAGCCCCTTCTTTGAGTTTGTGTTTGGCAAACCTAACTTTCCTTCCTCTCACTGGAAGCACACTGTGCACCTCAAATCACTGGTAGATAAGAACTCATTCAGTGCAGAGTCTGCAAGGGAGACAACGCTGTCCGTGTATTTTTGCCTACAGACCCAGGAGCCAGGCCGGCGCACACACACACCGAGGGGCCTGCCAGGACTGCGGGCCCATGTGAACAGGGCACCTCAGCTGTGAGGTCTGCTCCTCACCTGGGCCACTTAACGCTGGTCTCCTGGATCCAAAAAGGCCACCTGTACGCTGTGTCCCCTCGTCCTGATCATAGTCACTGTCTAGATTTGTAGAGAACAAAATTAGAGTGTTACTTTTATGAAGTTTTTAAATCATGAGTAAAAAGAAAAAATCAAGTTACAGTGGCAGCAGTTAAAAGATGTGGGGTAAAACAGTTTCAATTTAATAGGAATCACACATTTTTCTGCATACCACACGAAGGATTTCTCCACAAATTATTTCTTTCAATCACAAATTGCTTCCTCAAAATTTTTATTTTATTAAACTTACTTTATAAAAGAAGTTAGGGCCAGTGCGTGTTAAAATATGACAGAGCATACTGGGAGGTGTCGGGTCGCCTCCAAAGGCAGTGCCGCGTCCGCCCGGGAGCCGCACGCGGGCGGCTGGCCCCCCAGAACAGCGGCCTGCGCTCCCGCTGCTGCTGAAGCCAACCTCAGCCGCCCCAGCAGAGCCTCCAGGCCCCGGCACTTGTTAAAAAGTGACAATTCACTAATCTGCTGCACATCTAGTAAATCGTCATCACAAATTTATGTCTTCAGCTTCCAAAACCACTGCTCTGTCCTCCGTGGTTGGGAGAGACATGCAATCGGGCAGTGACTTCCGAAGACAGCACCTCAGCCCCGCGAGTGGCGGCTGGAGGCCTTCCGGGTGGGAAGCCTTGTTGGTGGAAGACGGCCTGGGGGAGACAGAGCCACGGAGAAGGCTGTGTGCAAGGTCAGCTGCACGAGCACGGCTCAAGGACGCTCAGCAGCACGGGGCAGCAGAGAGCAGAGTCCCACCGACCGCTGAGGAAAGCCCAGACTCCAACGGAACCAGGACGCGTGGGCTGCGTCTGAATCGCACATGCACAACACAGGTGCCCGTGGGCCCACGCCGCGCTGCGCTGTCCTCATGCGGCCTTCCTAACAACCCCATGCGACAGGCAACCTTGTGTGTCATTTCCTCCGTCCTGGATCACACCACTCGCGACCCACTACTAACTTGGACTTCCTGGACCAAATCCTGCTCGGCAGCCTCGGAAGCTCCCTCTTCCGCCTCTCCTGGACAGCCCTGCAGTTTCCAGACCGTTCCCATCTTGATAGCCTAGAGCAGGGACACACACGAGAGCCACAGGAAACAAAGACATTTGGGGGACACAGTGGCCCGATTTAAGTTTGCATAATTCGATTACTTTAAATAAATATTTTAAGGCATTAACAAATAATTACCAAAAAGAAACATCGTATCTGACCTACACGTTTAACTTTACTACTATAAATACATATGGCTACAATTAAAAAAAACAAAACCCACTGCTTGCTTTGGAAATCAAAACTAAAAATGACTAAAAGGAAAAAGTTGCCACAAAATATTGAAAATACTGAAAGTTGCCACAATTACATCATTAACAGGATTTCCACAGTCTCCAGGTGGATTAAATACATCTAGGCACAGATTAAATACTCCTGTGGCTCCGAGGCATCGTGCCACCTGCTCCAAGTCACTCAGCGGGCGGAAGTAGCACAGGACGCGGCACAGAGCCCAGACCCCGAGGGGCACCGCTCTACAAAGGCCCCTGTCCGCGGCTGCAGACATGGGAGGTGCAGAACCTCCAGGGCCTGCAGAAAGTAGTGGGCATCACACTCGAAACACAGACAAAGCCCGATTTCCTCTATAAACAATGCATTTTTAACTCAACTAAATACCAACAAAATCAGTACAAACAGTTCAAGTAAAATGGGGTCCCATCTACAGCAGAACAAGATGAATTCAAGACTAAGATGCCAACTTGGTGGAAATTTTAAATCTGAGATTTACTTCATGCACATGGAACTATTCATACCTAAAGAAACAGATCAGTAATAACTCTACATAAGGCATTTCTTGATACTGGACTGCATGTGCTTCAAAGCCTACTTAACACCGTTCATACCACACACAGAAATCTCTAAGACACACGCCAGGGACTGCAGGTTTTTGGGCAAACTGCACGTTAATTAAATCATCTCGTGATGCAGCCCTTAACAGATGGCGCGCGAAACACGAGAAGACTCGTGAGCGGTAGGAAAAGTGTTAAAAAACGGGACAGGACAATTCAGAGCTGCCTCAGCGCGCTGTGCCTGCGACCCAACCCCGAGGAAGCGCTCCCCGTCCAGCCGCAGCTCAGCAGTGCCTCGCCCGCGTTACTCTTCTCAGTTATCTGTGCCACTTTAGCTTCTAAGAAACCCTGTCAGAATCTCTCTCTTCATGAAATCTTTCTGATCTGCTTGTCTTTTTCAGGCATAAGTTATTTCCTCATTTGTGCGTATAAATAAAAGAGCACACAAAGCATACGTACATTTAAAACACAATAAAGTAAAAACCAGTCCCACCGGCCAGTCTGGGACTAAAACGTCCCCGCCACCCTTCCCCCATGTGCCTTCGGCCCTGCGATGTCCCCTTCTTCACCCTGGGAACCTCCCTGCCCGCCCACTAGTCCGAGTTGCTTTTCACGTCCTTGCTCTCGTTTCAAGTTTACCAATTATGTATGTATCTCTCCTCAAGGCAATTTTGAGCTTTGCTTCAGAGCTCGAGATGATGCACTCGCACGGAACTCACTCTTCGCGCGAGTTCTCCTCCCTCGTTCCCCTCGGCTTCTGCGGCTACGGGAAACCGCGCCTCCCCGTGACTGCTGAGTGACACTCCACGTGTGTCTCCACCTCACTCACGGCCATTAGCTTTTGAACTTCCTCCACGGAGTCTTCTTAAGTTGGACACTCACTTCTTTTCTAATGGACGCATTTAAGCCCATAAAGTTCCTCTAAAAGCTAGCTGTTAGCTATATCCCGTAAGTTTTGATAGACTCCCTTTTTACTGTCATTCAGTTCTAAATATTTCCGTACAAACTGTTCTTCGTAAGCTGAGAAATTCAGTTCCCTGACCACCAGGGTGAGGCTTCTGATACTGATTTCTGCTCTTATTGCTCTTTACGAAGAGGACATGGTCTTAAAAGAAATTCTATGGTGTTTTCAAACTTCTGGCCTTAAGAGATGGTCAAATTGCATGTGCTCTTCCACATACTGGGAAAGAGTGCGATTTATATTTTGGGGGCACGTTATTCCACACGGAAACACTGAACCGAGGCTACGAACTGGGACTCAAACCCTCTGCAGTCTCACTCACTGCGTTCTGCTCGGCCTGCCGTTTCTTGAGAAAAAACTGATAGTAATCTAGAATTAAGGGTTTAACTAGATGTACAAATTTTTCTTAATTTGTTTTTCCTTTATATAAGGAACATGCTGATTCAAACCATACTCAGAACTATGATATTTTCCTAGTGAACATACCTTTTATCATTAAATAGATTGTCACTAATAGGTCAGCTGCAGAGTCTATTGCAGCTCATATGTGTATAGGAGCTGAGCTTCTTTTGGTTAATAATGGACTGACATTTATTCTCTTTCAGTCTGCATTAAAATATATTTACACATATTATGATTACTGATACATGGATTTTTATTTCTTCCATCTTATTTTGTGTTTTTATCTTACCGAGTTTTTCAATGTTTTTGTGATCCTTTCTTCCTTTTAGGTTCCCCCAACTGCCATATTTTATTTTACGCTTTTACTGATATCCTTCCATTTCACCACAAACATTTAAGAAATATTTAAATTACGTTCAGCTGAGACTCCGCCCTCCAGAGCCCTGCCCTTCTGCTGGACTTCCCCCACCAGTAAGTTACATGTTTTATTACCCTTTCTGATCATCCTTCCGTTTTACCATATTTAAGAAATCATTCAATCATTTTCCATTTATTCTCCTTGCTTCTGAGCTGGCAAAAAAACCTCAAGTCTTTCCTTTACTAGTATTTTAGTTCTTGTTTATAAAACCCCTAAAATAATCATCATTAGTAACACCTTATACATTCATCACTCATTTAGGCTTACCAATATGCTTACAACTTTAAAATTTTTACTTATCACAAGGCTTATCCTTGCTTTCTACTCCTTTCTTCCTATTCAGTTTCCTTCTTACTAATCCAGACAACTTGGCACTTCTTCCTCAGTGGTGTGAGGGCACTGAACGCCTTCTTTGTCCGAATGGTATTATTCTCTTGGTCACAAGTCTGGCTCAAGCTTTTCTCTGTCAGCACTCTGAATTCTGTCCATTCCCATCCTACCTTTTCCACACAAACGCCTCTGCTCTCGACCTGCTGATCCCCCGGGGTGTATCTGTCTCCTTTCCCCGGTGAAGATTTTTTTATCTTTGTAGTATTGTAATTTCCACACATGCACAGGGTGCGAATCTGTTTTTATTTCATTTGCTTAAGATTTGTGTGCCTCTTTCAACTCTCTCCTCCATTCTCCTCGGACCGTCTCTCCCGCACCTGCCCCTGCTCTGTTGCCCGCTCAGGTGCACA
Organism: Micronycteris hirsuta; assembly: GCA_004026765.1. Taxonomy (NCBI): domain Eukaryota; kingdom Metazoa; phylum Chordata; class Mammalia; order Chiroptera; family Phyllostomidae; genus Micronycteris; species Micronycteris hirsuta. The sequence goes on from PVJI01023593.1 coordinate 8,725, forward strand.
GACACGGGCTGGAACAACGGGGCTTCTCCCAAAGCTGCCAGCAGCTCTCATGCTCCCTGGCTTGGAGGGCTTCCTTGGGTCTGCCTGTGGACGCACTAGCTCTGTTCACCGGTGTTTGAGCTGAGCAGTCACCCTGACCTGTGACGTCAGGTCTTCTCTGTTCTGTAAACTCAGTTTGGTGCCTTCAAATCCAGCTTCTCTGCCGAGCCAATGACTGCGCAGGGCGCAGGGTCTCTGTGTCTACTGCTCGCTGACGCCACACAGCCCAAGCCCCACCACGTCAATGAAGCTGCGTGAACAATGCCAGTCCCAAGTCACATGAGGAGCCTCGGAACCAGAGGTGGGAAGAGCACGGGGTTCTGTGCAACTGAAGTTCTGCGCAGTCTCCTCGTGTGAAGGCAGGGGCAGCAGTGCCACGCATCCTAGGCAGTTTTTTTTTTTTTTTAAGATTTTATTTACTTATTTTTGGGGAAGGGAGGGAGAAAGAGAAGGACAGAAATGTAAATGTGTGGTTGCCTCTCTCACATCCCCTACTAGGGACCTGGCCTGCAACCCAGGCATGTGCCCTGACTGGGAATTGAACCAGCGACCCTTTGGTTTGCAGGCCGGCACTTAATCCACTGAGCCACCCCAGCCAGGGCCCCCACGTGGTCTTAAAAATAATCATTTCTGTTAAAATAAACACATTAAAAGGTGAAACATGATAGAAGTCAAAATATATGAACTAGATCTACACTTTCAATATAAGAAATCTTTTTAAATGTTGAAAAAAAAGAGTCATTAAAAGGTATAAAACTTTTCTGAAAATACGAATAGTACCCACACAGATGTCAAAATAAGGAGATGTAAAATATAAAGGGAGGGCGGGCCTCCCAGAAATTCTCTAACTCTCTTCCACAGTCGCAGTTCAGACCACGGAGTGTCCCCTTCGACTCGGCAGGCAGCAGGAAGGGGCTGTGACAGAGCATCTGTGCCGGTCAGTGGCAGTTGCTCAAACACTCCAAGTGCTCTCAGTGGGGGGCGGGGGCCGGGGCTGGCAGCCCCTGCAGGCAGGTTCACAGCTGTCTCCTAACAACTGTCAGTCAAAGTGAGTGAACGAATCATTTAAACTCGGTATGAAAGAAATGGAAACATCTTTTGTGCATTTAAAAAATACCATAAACTTAGTGAGGTCACTGAGCCTTCAATATACAAGCGTCAACTGTATTTCTATACACTAGCATCAAATGAACGTTTTTAAATGGTGATCACTGACATCAGCAAAAATGGCAAAGTACAAAACTCCAAATTCTGCTACTCCAAAAAAGAAAAAAGATGGACACGAAAATGTCGGAATTATCACTTTCCAAACTCCGAAAACTAATCAAAGACTTGCAGCAACCCCAGGAATGAATATGTGTGTACACATGTGTTCCTATCTGTGTACATATGGGCAGATATGCATGTACACGTAAATGCATGCATGCGTGTACGTACATGTGAGAGGCCGACAACAGTGAGCAAAGGCAACTCTGGACACACTGCAACCTATTCCGGCCCCGTGCCCTGGCAGTCGCACTTCCAGGCCCGAGCCCACAAGATGCGGAACCAGGGACGCACACCGACTGGCGTCCCGGCACCTTCACAGTGCAGCAGTCACGGGTCTGAAGCAGCGCGAGCGCCCCGCGCGACTCCCCGGACAGGCGGCGAGCGTCGTGTGCCAGGCACGCACCGCGGGCTACTGGGCATGCGCCGGGAGACGGCGGCTCTGACGCCCGCCACCGCCTGGACGGCCACGGACACGGCAAACGGGATGCGACGCAGACTGAGCCTGACACAGAAGGACAAACGCCGCAGGTCCCACCGCTGTGACCCGCGCAGAGGAGACGAACTCCCGGAGGACACAGAGGAGAGGCTCCCAGAGCCTGAGAGGAAGGAGGCGCGGGCGCCGCTGCTCGGGGACACAGGCCCCCGCGCGGGGACCGGGTGGGTCTGCGCAGACACGGGGTCACAAGTGCACTGTGAAGGGACCGGATGCCGCCAACTCACCCATTTAAAGAGAGAGCAAATGGCAAGTTGTACGTTATGGTTGTTTTACCACAATAAAAACAGAAAAATCCCAAATTTGATGAAGAATATTAGTGTGCACATGTAACAAGCCTAAATTACAAGCAGAGCAGGTGTAAAGAGATTTACGCCTACACACCTCAGTACAAAACACGAGCAAATGGTGCTGAGAGAGCTGGATCTCCACAAGCAAAAGGATCACGGGGGACCTCACCTCCGACCTTGTGTGAAAATGACCTGAAATGGGTCAAAGACCTAAACGTAAGAGTAAAAACTCCTCAAAGGAAACAAGTGAAAACCGCACGACCTTGGAACAGGCGAAGGTTTCCTAGGAGTGACACCAGAAGCACAAGCAACAGAAGGGAAAACAGACAGACTGGACTGCACCAAACCTAACGACTTTCGTTCTTCAAAGGGCGTCATCAAGACAGTGAAGGCTGCCCTCAGAGAGGCAGGAAGCGTCTGACGGCACTTGTATCACAAATGCACGAAGAACCCTCAAATTAACAAAAAGACAACCCAGTTTGTTAAAAGGACCTGCACAGACAGCCCCCCAAAGACACACACAGGCCGACGCCCTGAGGAAGCGCTGCTCAACCAGAGCATCAGGCAGATGCAAATCAACACCACCAGCAGATGCTGCCCAACTCCCCCCAGGACGGCTGCAGGGGCAGAGACAGGCAAAGCCGCCACCCTCGAGTGTCCCCGGGCAGAGACCAGGCCTCAGGGAGGCCCGGCCAAGTGGCTGTGTCCCTGCCGTTCCTCTCTGCGGTCCACAAGCCGGAATCCAGCACGGAGCTGCCACCGGCTTTTGGCTTCTTCACTTAAATATGAATTACCGGTAAACTAATTGAATGAAAATGCAACAGTGAGGAAGATATTCACTGTTCTGCAAAAAACAACTTAAATGTTTCACATAAAAGCAATGTTTTACAAACACTAAGAGTCAAACACTGCTTGCTGGGGGGGGGAGAGGAATGCTGAGTCACCTGTACTTTCCTCCCCGCACGACGGCCCCTTTGACACTGACAGCTGCCCCCGCACCACCCACTCCTCCCCCTCGCATGGCTCCCAAGGCTGCCCAGAAACCCACAGCTCGTCCAGCCTGGCCAGGGGGACCTGCCCGCCACCCGGCTGACCACCTACCACGCAAGGGGAAAGGGGGTCCCCCAGCTGCAGCAAGGATACCGGTGTACCTGACGACCCCGTGGTTCCAAACAGCAGATTTTATTGGAAGCAGGTCTGCACATCTGCAGCCATGTTAATGAGTCTGCTTACAGACAACCCAGAACTCGGAATCCCGGTTTTCACACCGTCTCACGTCCCGTTTACTAAAGGCAGGCTGAACAGGCGAGAGTGGAGCCCCGCCAGACCCGCACAAAAAGGAGTTTACCTCTGCTTCCCTCCCCCACAGCCCCGGGGGTCCCACCCAGAGGCAAAGGCACGCCGGGCCTCGAGGCTGTGGCAGAGGGACTCACGCGGCCCCTCCCGCCTCGGGCCTGTGCAGCCGCTGCAGGACATTGGGAAGTCCAGTGGCGGCAGGGAGCAGAAAGAGGAGCACGTCCCGACGTCCACCCGAGTGCTGAGGGCACAGCTCACATGCCAAAGGGTCTTTCCTCAGAGGTCCTCCCCCCAGAGCGTCCCTCCCCTTCATTGCTTCCAGAACCAGTTCCGCCAGGCCTCACCTCCTCTCCTGGAAAACCCTCTGCTCCGCGCCTGACTGCCTTCGCTGTTATTAGGCTCTTGAACAGAAACAGAACATGTGAACAGAATCTAAACAATTATCTTTAAAGACAGAACATCCAAATATCAGCGCTGCCATCACTATGTTATACATCTGAAATTAACATGAGATTGTATGTCTACTCTGGTGAAAGAATGAGTTATTTGTAAGTTATTTAAAAACATATAAAAATAACAGTCGCGAAGTAAATTAGTAAGAAAATATTTTCATAAGTTAAAATGTGAACAATTCTTGAAATAATTTTAACAGAAACATAAAAATATCATTCAGTCAATCCCCTACACAGATCACCTAATATAGCTAAATATTAAATGGTAAGTGTATAACTGAGAATCCACTATTTGCCAAGTGCTAGGCACAAGTCAAAAATTAACTTTCATAAATGTCAATTTTATTAAAAATGGTTTCAAAAATATCTGAACTGTAAGTAGTCTCATATGACCTTTTATGGCCAAACTTATTTCTGTAATCTGCCTTCTCAGTAAACCTGAGACATCCACGTTTTTTTAAACACATGCCAACTCCTCCCCGTTCGTGCTGATGAGGAAGATGGGGAGACGCGGCTCCTTCGTTTTAATGATGTCACCAGGTAACCCGCCAGAGGCTCCACGCAGGTGAGAGGATTGCCCCACGGAAGGCTGCCTAAGAACTACCTGGAAAGCTGATTAAAAAGAAATTCCCAGGGCCCACCCTTAAAGAAGTCTATTTCAAAAGTATAAAGTAAGGAATGAATAATTTTTAATTTAAAAATGTTGTTAATAATATATTTTAGTAATGACTTCAAGCTTTCTAGAATATCCTAACAAAGCCACGCTGGGGAAGTACAGAGGTAACCTTAAATCCTTTTTAAATTCTCATAAATTTTGAGAAACCTTAAATCCTTTTAAAATTCTCATAAAAACCTTGCGAGGTGGCTGTCACTCTCGTTTCACAAGCAGAGAAAGTGTCGCACAGAGAAGCTGAGTGTGGTTTCCAGACAAGACAGCTGACAGCGGGCCCTGGGGTCCGGCCTGGCTCTGAGCCCTCCCCGCAGCAGCAGCCCCCCGGGGGGAGCAGACGGCACAGCGGCGGCTGCAGAATGTGCTGGGCACCCGTGCACAGAGGCATGCGGCCCCTGGGCTTGCCGACAATCACTGAGATGGTGAGGGAGCTCAATCGATGCGTGTGGCCTTTAACTTTGGGGGGCTGAGAGCAAGAGCAGAAGAGAGCACCCCCAAGGAGAGAAAACAGAGCACCTGGAGGAAAGGCGTTTGCTTGTGCGCTGTGAGCAGCTGCATGTGGTGCCCCGCGGTGCTCCCTGCTGAAGAAGCCACCCAGGAGGAAGGTCTTGGATAAGCAGAATGATCTTGGATCTCAATTGGTTAAAAAAACTAGGATTAGGTCAAGTAAAAGTAGAAAAGCATAGCCCTGGCTGGTGTGGCTCAGTGGGTTGAGCGCGGGCTGCGAACCAAAGGGTCGCCAGTTTGATTCCCAGTCAGGGCACAGGCCTGGGTTGTGGGCCAGGTCCCTGGTGGGGGCCACGTGAGAGGCAACCACACATTGACGCTTGTCTCCCTCTCTTTCTCCCTCCCTCCCTTCCTCCCTCTCAGAAAATAAATAAATAAAATCTCTAAAAAAAGCTGAAAGTGATGTTTTCTTCGCTCAAAATGAGTTCTGTGTTGTCTGGTTTCATTGGAATGGGAAAGGAGCGAAGGCGGAGGAGACAGGAGACCGAGGCTGGCAATCTGGGGGGACAGTCTTACTTCACACCTAAAAACCCCACCTGTCCCAAAGGGTGTGAGATCGAGTCTCAAACACGCCATGAAAACAGGAGGTGTTCACTGTCCACCGTGACTGGGTCTGGCTGAGTGTCCGACTTTCACAAACACCCTCGGTCAGTCCACTCAGCACCCCACAAAACAGCCTCCGTTCCCCGGAACAGGGCCTGGGGCTCTGAGAGACGCAGCCCCTGCTCCAGGCCACTGGCTGGCAGGCCGCGCAGCGGGGGTGCGGGGCAGTCGGGAACCTGGGGTGCACTGAATTGCAAAGGTTCCCGCCCGCGGCTGCAGAGCAAGGAGGCAGCAGAACCACCAGGTCCGGTTTCCGGGGAAGGCCCCTTCTGACCCCAGGACTCCCACCATCCCGTGCTCCTCTGGGCCAGGGTCAGCACCTCGGACAGAGAGGCCTTTGGCTTCCACAACGACCTACATCTTCGCTCTCCCGTCTCGTTTTCGACTGTCAAGACTTCATTTGATTCTGAATAGGCACCTGCATGTCCCAAACTGTATTTACACCTGAAAGTGCCATTTTCATTCTTGACTTGCTGTTCCCAGATCACCTTTCTCTTAAGGCGGCACAGCACTGGAAAGGTGCCCGCTGCAGACCAACTGAGGCCCCATCAGGACACCTGAATTCTCGGCTAAGGCTCTGGCAACAGGCGGCTGCTCTATAAAGCCGGGTTAAGAACACCGGCACTGGAGCAGACTAGCACACTTCCTGCAGCCGCGCTCCAGCACGCGCTGCACGCACGCACGGCTCACGACAAAAACTGCCGACTCACCTCTCCAGAAGCCGCAGCTGTCGCCTTCTTCAGGCCTGGTACTCGAGAAACCTGCACAAAATACAAAGTTAAACTCGCAAAATTCCTGGACACAACAGTTGCCTTCCCTCTGGACACAACAAACCTCCCAGGGACTCCCTGTTATGCTGCCCCTTTAAAGCAGAGGAAGCCACGCAACTCTCCGAGTAGGAGCTCACACGGGCTCCGCCGCGTGTCACTGCGTGAAGGCTGCCACGTCAGCCAGGGCTGCGCCACCTCTAAGGCCACACACCCCTCTGCACGTACACGGGCAAAACAAGGCATGTGTCGGTATCACCGTTACGTGCTTTCTGTTCAAAGCATCACAACTTTTAAAATGTTACCAATTAACTCATAATTTCTTCGTCTGCCAGAGGACAGTACAACTACATCATAAGCCAATATTCAATAATTCCTCCCTTCTCAGTAACACGAAAACTCTGCCAACCTATGTTTCCGTCATTAAAAAATTCTGAAGCCCTGGCTGGGTGGCCCAGCCGGCGGGACGCTGTCCCCGGCAGCGGGTCTGACCCCCGGTCAGGGCCCACACAGGGCTGCGGGCTCCATCCCCACGGGGCACACACGGGAAGCCGCGACCACCGCTTCCTTCCCTCCCCCTCCGGCTCCCTTTCTCTCTAAAACCAATAAAAACACTTTCTCAGGTGAGGATTAAATAAAACAATTTTTAAAAATGTTTCATCTTTCACCAAGTTCTGCTTTCAATTTTCTCATTTAACAAAAACCTGTGTCTACATTTATGCATCTCTGGAGCACATGGAGCAAATGTTTCTAAAATTCAGTTTAAAAGCATCCATAGTAATATTTGTAAACGTTGAGTCTTAAGAATCTTTAGTGCAGAGATATTAAAAAAATAATATGGTTTAAAATTGTCAAGATAATGCCTGTCAGTGAGTATTTAATCTGAATTGTAAAATATCGTTTCTGTAATTCAGAGACTAATCAATGGCGGCTCGGCAGATGTTAGATGCATATGGAGAATGCACACACATCAAGTCCCTCAACGTCGCAGGTCCCACCAGAGGCCAACCTCCCTTTCAGCATCGAACTCCATGGAAACTGAATACACAGCCACCACACAGAACTAAGTACCCTACAGCAGGGCCCCACCCTCCCCTCCCACCCCCGGGGGGAGACTGATACCCCCACAGCCTGTTAGGGGGAGCAGGGCCCCACAGCGAGCAGTGAGTGATAGGCCAGCCAGCAAGCTCCGCCTCCTGTCCCCTCCCCCAACCGCCCCATCCACGGAAAACGGGGGCCAAAGAGGCTGGGGACCACTGCCCTGCAGCCTTGATACGCGGTAGGGTGGGTGACAAAACAAGTTTTTCCTTGGAGAGACACATCATTTCAAAATAAAGACAATCCCTTCAGAAAGAGCGCATCATCACAAACCTGCTTTTGGTTACTTATGCGTTTAACTACTGGCAATCGCGAAGCTGGTTCCGAAGCTGCCCTTTGCAATGCCCTTTCCTTCCACTCTCCCGGCCCCCAGAGAGCCAGGCGCTGGGCTGCCAAAGTGCCTGGGAAAGTCTTCCACCTGCACCTCACTGGTCTTGAACTTAAACTCTGCTTTTGACCTACAGTTTTTAAAGGTTGTAGGGGAAACGCTTAATTTCAAAGCTCCAACGGGGCCTTTGCTCAACTGAAGATGGAGACTCAAGTTCACCGCGGAAGCTGACAGGGTCTCTCGTTTGGGAGGGGTGGGGTCTCGGGGACAGAGGGGCAGAACGGGGTTCGCCTGCAGGGAGTCGGTGCGAAGGGAAGCTGCACAAAGCTCCAGGGAGCAGCAAGCACGCCCCAGCGGCAGGCACTGGGGCTCTGACACCCGGCAAAGCCAGGCGTGCCGGGGCCACACGTGTTCTTGGGGACCGGGTGCACTTTCCACGCGTATCGCGGGGATACAGGAACTCCACAACCGGAGAAGCTGTGGTCACCCAAGTTCATGGTAAGACTTCACAAGCACGTTACCTCTGCTCCCAAAGCCCTTTCCAACTCCAAAGCCACCCACGGCGGAGGGCGTCTCCCTTTTACTGCACTCGCCAGCATCTGGAAAAGTTCAGACAGGTTAACATTCTTCAACACAGAACACCACACACGTCATAAAACTAAGGACTGAGAGACTCTTGGGGACTTTTGAGGACAGGGAGAGAGCAGTAGAGACATTTATAAAGATACAGTTAGCACTCCCCAACTCCTTTTCTTAGGAAGAGCTCTGAAACTGCGGCACCGAGGCTGTGACAGGCAGACCGCTGAAACACGGTTTTGGACTGGCTGTTACTGGACCACTGGCCTCGTCAGAAACCAGCTCTGACTTTCTGCGTGTCGCCGTCACCCAAGAGCTGCTGCCACTCTGCCCGCGCGCACGTCGTCGCCACCGCACCTCTCCCACCCTCGCCCGTCCCTCGGCCGTCCCGCCGGCCACTCACGCCGCCTTCTAGCACTCGGGTGGTGCTCGTCTCTCTACTTCTAGACTGAAACCTGGCCGGGACCGTGGGCTGCAGAAACAAGCTGAGACCCCTGCCCTTCGAGTCCCCTCCCGCCACAGACGTCCCCACGCGGCCTTCCTCGCTCCACCCCTCACCCGCCCAGCATCCCCCTTCCCGCAGCGCGGGCTTCCGTGTCTGCAGCCCTTTCGCGCTGTCCTTCCCGGGCGTGCCCACTTCCTGCGTCTCCTTCGATGCTCCCCACGCCACACAGCCTCGTTCAGAGCCCCCTCTGCTGCGCAGTCTTCTGAGTCCTCGTCAGGAGCACTCCGTCCCTGTGCTCCCAGCCCACTCTCTGCAGCCCCTTTCAGTAGCACGTCTTTCCTCGTGTTTCTGCCCATCGCACTAAGAATTCTGAGGGCAGGGTACTATGGCAAGAGGGCATTTAGAACAAAAAAGGGTAACAACAGACGTCCAAACTGACAGCGGTGCTGCTTCAAACCGGCACTGGGACACAGGAAAGCCCTGCCCTGCGCCCTCGGAAACGGCCTCGGCTGTCTCGGTGACACCCCAGCACAGGGCAGAGGGCTCTGTGGGACCCCCGGAGCCACCTGCAGAGCTGGGTCTGAGCAACTAACTGCCGGCGCTTTCGCCCGGTTCTGAAGGCGCGTGGGGGTCCGGGGCGAGGGCCGTGTGGGCCGTCCCTACCAGGGCAGCAACGAAGAGTCAATTTCAGAAACACGGCACCAGCTACGCAAATTCTGGGAGAAAACGCCAGAGAGGCTGAAAGCAGCCACAACGGCAGACGAATCACAAGGGGGAAAGCTGTACTCCCGTCTGTGAACCTGCAGGTCAAGACCACTTGTTAGAGTGCTAACTTTCCACAAAGGACTCTCATCAGACACTCACTGTGCACGTCACCCCGCACCACGGGGACGGGCCCTCTGCAGTCAGACCGTCCCAGTTCCAGCTCCCTCATTCAAAAGGCTTCATTCAACAGCGTTTACAAGTCTACATCAAAAGTATCTTATAACCTATTCTCAAACAGGGTTTTAAAACATATCTAAATATTAAATATTCCCTCAAGTGTAGTGTTACATATCTAACACATCTAAATATTAAATATTCCCTCAAGTGTAGTATATTATTTCTAATGTTATTAACAGCAAACAAAACCCACACTGGAACCTCTTTGCAGAATTCCATGGTCCAAATCATCAATGCCCCTTACTAAAGATACAGGCTTAAAAAACAGTATATGTATATTTAAAGAATAAATAATTTTCATTAGTAGAAGAAACATGTCAAAATATAAAATTCACATTTTATACATTTGTGTTAATTGTACCTAAATAAGAAATTAAGTTTTCCAAATAGCAAATAAAATATCACACAGACACATCAACCTTAGTTTCCAGTGAATAAAATTATCTAGAAACATCAAGTTTTTCAAAGAGTAATGTAAACTAAATTCAATAGTAAGTGTTATATACATAGTTAAAATCACTAATTAGCCCTGGCTCACGCCAGTCCATAAAATAAACGTCAGGTGTGTCTGAAGCACACTCACGCTGGGACCCTGACACCCTCTGCTGCACTGCAGGAGCAGGGCCCTAAAGCAGCGGCGCCCTCCCGGCGTCCGGCGTCAGACCTAACGGCGGGCCCCCAGAGGGCACCGCATGGTTACCGTCGGATCAGCTGTGGTTGTTCTGAGAGTAACGATGAAAAACCCCACGCTCGGAAAAGCACTTAACACAGCACTAACGAGACAACAGAGACCGTCCCACCTGCCCTTTTCTTGAGAAACAGGAACCTCAGGCAGCGGCCCCGCCCACCCCGACTCTGCGGCTTCTGTCACCTGCCCGTGCCGACTGTCGGACGGAAATCGGCCGTCACCGCGAACACAGTCAGAAGTAGCTCTGTCTCTAACTGTCTCAACCGCCTATCTGCGCAATTAGACGACTTCTGTTGTGCTGTCCCCCAGAAGTACGACAGCGGAAAGAACAGTGGCGTTTGAAAAAGCGGCGAGCTGATTATCCCGACGAGACCTGCGTGCGCTGGGTCACGGCAGGCCCGGGCCCGCACCCACGGCCAGAGGCGCCGCGAGGACTGTGGACACACGGCGCTACTTACCTCTGTTTCCCCAGCTCCTCCCAGAGGCAAATCCCCTCGTCATGAAATGGTCTCTCTGAGAAGGTCCGACTTCCAGGTCTAAAGCAAACGACATCATGAAGCAAGTCAGACCCACAGGTGCTGGCGGCAGGCAGACCCCACACCTTTCCAGTGTGGGGACCATTCAGTGGGGGGACTGCGTCCAGCAGCAAGAAAAAGCAGGTTATACAGAAGAACAGGCAGTCCCCCGAACAAAACTGAACGGTGACTAAATGTCACTCAGAAGTGAAGACACTGGAAATCGAGAGGAGGCGGAGTTCGCAAACGCCGAAAACGGTCGAGGGAGACAAGCAAACATCAGACAGCACCGAAGCTGTAACTCACCGATCGTGGTCCACATTAGAAGCACACGTCTGAGAGTGTGTTGGCATGGATTTCCCTCTGCGCACACACACGGGAACACACACACTCAGAGATGTCTTTACAAGCACTGGCCGTGTTAGCACCAGCAAGCACAGCGGCTCGAAGGAGCCTGGACGCGCGAGAGCCGCCAGCGGAACCCCGCGCCCGCTCAGGCAGCGGGGTGCGTCCAGCGGGGAGGGGCTCGGCGCCCGGCAGCAGGGGGCGCGCGCACAACCACGGCCACGCCCACAGCGCCCTCGCGCAGCCGCCACTCAACACCACCAAGCCTGTTTAAGATCCTCTCGCGGTTGGAAAGGTACCTTTAAAACACTTCTACATAGCCCAGCTCACAGAAAAAACTGATCATGGAACCTTAAAACTTCTTAGAACTGCTTAGAACTGTATGATAGAAATGGTACTTCTCAGTACCTAAATTTTTATACTCCAAAATAAGAACTCAAAATTAATGAGCTAAACAGCCATCTCAACTAGAAAGAACATTAGAAAAAAACAAAATCACACAAAAGGAGAAAAAAAGAGCAGTAATCAATAAAACAGGAGACAAACACACAACAGAGCGACCCGACAAAGCCAAAGCCAGGCTCTTCAAGGAACCGACAGAGACCTGCCGGAGCGAGGAACCGCGGGGAGACGGATGGGGTGGGGGAGGGGCAAAGACACGAATGAATCGTATTCGTAGTGAACAGGGAAAGGCAACAACCTCGAAAACAACGGAGCTGCTGTTCAAGGAGAACGACGTTTCAGGTACGCCAGACAGAAAGTTCCGGAATCTGACATTGGATGCTGTGCTTCTAGCTGAGAACAACACAGCACTGCACACCTGGAAGTCTGTCAGGAGGACACACCTCATGTCATGTGCCTTGTAGCACAGTGAAAATACAGACACCGCCATGGACAACTTCGTACTCCTAAATTTAAAACTTAAGAGAAATGAAAACGTTCTGAGTAAATTAACTCACCAAAACTGACTCAGGAAGCAATAAAAATCAACTTATCCTACAGAAATTGAATCAGTACTTAAATCTATGCATCATGTGTGATATAGTTTTACAGGTGAGTTCTATGAAACTCTCTAACAACAAATCAACCCAACGTTGCCCTGGCTGGTGTGGCTCAGTGGACTGATCACCAGCCTGCAAACCAAAGGGTAGCTAGTTAGATTCCCGTCAGGGCACATGCCTGGGTTGTGGGGCAGGTCTCCAGTAGGGGGCGCATGAGAGGCAACCACACTTTGATGTTTCTCTCCTTCTCTTTCTCCTTCCCTTCCCCTCTCTCTAAAAATAAAAATCTTTTTTAAAAAAAGAAAAACTAACTATACCCATAGATAAAAGTATATGATATAATTCAACACCATTCATTATTTGAAAACATACTTATTAAAAGCAAGTTAGGAAAAGAAGGGATATTCACAGCAGTGCGATTATAAATGAGCTGCAGCAGCTGGCAACATGAGTAAGACTCAGAACCACCACGGAGAAGTCCGAACTGCGGAACAAAGACCCCTCGCCCACAGTTTCATGTCCACGTTTCAGCTGCCTACGGTCAGCTGCAATCTGACACTGTGAGCTGAAACGCCCCAGGAATGAGCCATTCCTGAGGTTTCAGCCCCGTGCCATTGTGACCCCCAGCCCGCAGGATGGGGGTCCCCCTCTGTCCAGTGTCCGCAGATGCTCCCCACCCGCTGGTCACTGAGCAGCCGTCTCGGTTACCAGGCTGACTGTCCAGGCATGGCAGCACTTGTGTTCAAGTGGCCCTGACCTGATTCAACGGCGGCACCGACATGCCACAGTGACGCTGGCGATGCCGGTGTGCCCGGGAGGGGCCATGAAGTGCTTCCTGTGTGTGACAGCGAGTCCAGGACAAGGAGAAGTTTTCAGGAGAGAGACCACAGTCGCCTAACTTTGTTACAGCGTACAGTTATAACTGTTCTATCTCATTATTAGTTACTGTTGTTAACCTCTTACTGTGTCTAACTCAGAAATGAAACTTTATTACAGGCACATGCAGGAAAGAACAGCGTATACAGGGTTCAGTCCCATCTGCGGTTTCAGGCATCCACGGGGGTCCTGGAGTACATCTCCGGAGGATAAGGAGAAACTACTTTGTAACTGTCAGAACAGCCAAAACCTGCCACACAGACAGCATCAAATGCTGGTGAGGACGCAGAGCCCCAGAACCGTCGTCGCTGATGCAAGATGGCACAGACACTGTGGAGGACAGTCCAGCTGTTTCTCACAGAACCAACCAGTTGTACCGTATGAGCCAGCAAATGAAGGAACAGATCAAAATGCCAGAAAAACAGCTAAACGAAATGGAGACAAGCAAGCTATAACATGTAGAGTTCAAAACACTGATTATAAGGATGCTCAGTGAACTTAGTGAGAACTTCAACAGCATAAAAATGGGCATGGAAACCATAAAAAATAACCAGTCAGAAATGAAGGATACATCCCTGGCTGGTGTGGCTCGGTGAACTGAGCACCAGACTGGGAACCAAGGGTTGCCGGTTCCATTCCCAGTCAGGGCACATGCCTGGGTTGTGGGCAGGTCCCCAGCAGGGGGTGCTTGAGAGGCAACCACACATTGATGTTTCTCTCCCTTTTTCTTTCTCTCTTCCCTTCTCTAAAAATAAATAAAATCTTAAAAAAAAAAAAAAGAAATGAAGAATACACTAATTAAAATAAAAGACAATTTACAGGGAATGAACAGTAGATTGGATAAAGCCAAGAATCAAAACAGCTATTTGGAACATAAGGAAGCAAAAAAAAAATACCAATCAGAACAGCAAGAGAAAAAAAGCAGCCAAAAAAAATGAGGATAGTGTAAGAAGTCTCTGGAACAATTTCAAGCATGCAAATTTGCATCATGAGGGTGCCAGAAGGAGAAAAGAGAAAACAAGGAATTGGAAACCTATCTGAAAAAACAATGAAAGAAAACTTCCCTAACTTGGTGAAGGAAATAGACATACAAGTCCTGGAAGTGCAGAGTCCCAAACAAGATGGATGCAAAGAGGCCCAACCCAAAACATATCATAATTAAAATGTCAAAGGTTAAAGGTAAAGAGAGAATCTTAAAAGCAGCAAGAGAAAAGCAGTTAATTACCTACAGGGGAGTTTCCATAAGATTGTCAGCTGATTTCTCAAAAGAAACTTTGCAGGCAAGAAGGGGCTGGAGAGAAGTATTCAAAGAGATGAAAAAACCAAGATTGCTCTACCTAGCAAAGCTATCATTTAGAATCAAAGA
>PVJI01023594.1:0-23194 GCA_004026765.1 Micronycteris hirsuta
GGGGGAGGGAGAGGATGCAAATAACTGTAATTGAACAACAATAAGGTAATTATTTAAAAAAAAAGAAGTATCATATCTACAAGGTGACTCGCCGCCTCTGAGCAGAGGGGGAGGGAGCGCATGTGGGGAGCCGAGGCCCCGGGGCAGCGCTGTCGGCCGGAGGAGGGGCCTGAACTCGGCTCCGGAGAATCGCCACGAGTTACGGAAGAAGCCGCAGACACAGGTGTGCGGGGCCCCCGACACTTCAGGACACAGCGACTCGGGCCACCTGGTTGTCACCGAGGGTCCCCGAGAAGAGCGGAGAGATGTGAGCGTGGCAACGTCCCCGGGAGCCGAATTTGGGAGGGTCTTCGATGCCTGGCCGGCCTTTCAGGCCCCTGGTCGGTTCCCCGGTGGGAACCGCGATCAGGCTGTGAATCCAGTCTGAGCCCTCGGCTCCCGGAGGAGATTCTGCCAGTTCTCTGCTCATGGGGGGTTTGGGGCAGGGAGGGCCACTGCTTTATTTAGTGATGGGGTGAGATTTGCTTAGATTCTGTTTTCAATGATTTTCAGATCCTTCTTTCTGTGGCTCTTGAAGGTGATTCTGAGAAATATTTTTCTTTTTCCTGACAAAGGCTGCATTTCTGGCTGAAGTTCAAGCCCAGTGTGCTGGCTCCCTAGCCCACCCTCCCTTCCCCCTCCTCCTTGCAGACCGCTCTGTGGGTGCTGGTAGAGGTCCTGGTGCTGCCCAGGCTGCCGCCCTGCGTCTGGAAGCTTCCACAGCCCCCTGAGCACAGGGGCCTTCTCCAGCTCTGGGGCCAAGCTCCAGCCCCGACCGGGCACAGACAGGCTCTCGGGAGAAGGGGGTTGGACAGATGAAGGAAGGAAGGAAGGATGATGTGAAGGGGTGAAGAAGGAAAGCCCACCTGAAAAACGGCAGGCGGCTTCGTCCGAACCCAGCAAATCACAAGCCCACGTGCTGGGCCCATTACAAGCTGACGTCTTCGTGACTGGGGTGCTGAGTGACGCCAATAAGGAAGATTGATCTTGCAAAGTAACAGAGTGTTTGAAAAACAGAATGTTTGAGGAGGCCAGGGGGGAATTGCTAATGGACCATATATTCTTGGCCACGTTTCTCACCCATCGACTCGGGGTGATGTAATTTGAAAGGGCGTGGGGAGCTTCGGGCAGATTTACGGGAACTCGGCGGAGGGGTAACGGTGCGGCGCCCGGGGCTCGCAGCTGCTTATTGACGGCACCAGTCACACGACCATTTTGCTCCCCACCGCGCTCGTTCCATCAGAGAGAAAAGCCTTGACGTCTGGAAGGAGAAAGTGAGTCCACAAGACAAGTAATAAATAATGCTAATCTATTATTTAAAGACATTAACAAGTTCTCCTGTGTGCATGCGGCTTTGAATTGGGAAAAGGGGGAGGGGCAGAGCACAGCCCCAGAGCCCCGAGTGCAGAGGGACCTTCGAAATGCCTGGAGTCTGCCGCCCTGCGGGGATGGGCGTATTTGGAAATAGGGGTCTCGTTGAACCTCAAACAGGAGGAAGTCACCAAATTTTATCTTACCTGTAAGATCCTCCAGAACTGCAGCTTCCACTGTAGCAGCCAAGGCCATGATGTGCGCACTTAAATTTAGATGAAGTGAGTTAAAATTATGTACAATGTAAAGTTCTGTGCCTTCGTCATGTGACTGCACGTCACCTGTTCGGTAGACACGTGTGTGGCTGGTGATGCTGCCACCGGGCAGAGCAGACCCTGGATGTCCCATCATCAGCGCGTCCCCGGTTTCCTGAGGACGAGCAGGCCGCAGGCATCGCCATCCCGGCCGGCGTCACCGGGCCCGGATCCCACGGTGCCTCTCGGCCCGTCCCCCGCCCCGGGCCTTTGTTTCTGAGCTGTTTCCACGCCCATCAGGTGTGTGGACGGTAGAGATGGCAGGGAGCCCACGGTGGGGCGGTGGGGGGAGCCAGGCTCGGCCCCGTCGGGAGCACCGGAGGGGAAATCTCCCCCGCTGGGCTCTGAGTCCCACCACCACCGTTTTATCCACCTGGTCACCACCTGGTCACCACCCGGCTAGCGAGGCCGCTTGGGGCTGGTTAGAAAGGGCAGATCCTGGGCCTTTCGCCCCTGCTGGGAGCCCAGTGATGCCGTCCCGATGGCGGAGATCTCTGCCCGCTCCGCTCTCCGCAGCCCCGGCAACCAGCCTTCTCCTCCTGACGCGCGGGTCGGACTCCTGTAGGAGCCTCACACGCGCGGGAGGACACGGCATCCGTCCCTTTGTGACCGGCTTAGCCCCTCTGCCTGCTGCCCGCGGGGTTCTCCGGCTCGCAGCCTGTGTCAGGAGGTGCTTCCTGGTGAAGGCGGGAGACTGTCTGTGGTGTGGGCCTACCACACTTTTTCACCATCCGGCTGGGGCTAGGCCGTTGCACTTCCAAGGGAGCGTTACTAACCTCCTTTCCGGAACGACAAGAACGAGAGGCGTTCGGTAACTTCCGGCTGCTCACAGCGTACCAGGCTGTCTCCCCACGGCCACGAGCTGCAGCCCACGGCCCGTGGTCCGTGGCGTATTTCGCCTGCGCCGGCATGGCGGGGGACATGGGAGTTCTTCACACGCATTTTAGAGCCGTTACCTGTTCATAGCAGTAATCTAGAAGGAGCGTTTACTAACCTTTTTAAAATTGATCAGGTTTATAACCTTTACGGTTTATTTACTTGCTGGGAGAAAGGTATTTCTTCAAAGCGATTTTCTCATAGTATGAATAGATGGCAATATTCAAATGAAAAAGTGGATTTTTTCCCTAAGCACATAGTTCCTTGGTAAAACACAGGATGTGAAAATCAGCTCACACTGGTAAAAGCTGTTATGCCCGTTAGAAATGGAGCGGAATATCACCAGCCCGGGCTGCTGTGGGAGAAGCAACCCCAAACCAACAGGGAGATCTCCAGAGCTCTCTGTCCCCAGCCCCTGCTCTGGGCCGACGGGACGCTGCACACTGGACATCCCGACCTCACCTCCTCCCCACGGCAGCCCTCTGGGCCAGTACTCCCCGTACCCCCCCGTACAAAGTGGGGGTGAGGTTCGCAGAGAGGCTAGGTAACTGGATGGGTTGGAATGTGTCCCCCGCCCCCATAAGGCTGTGTGCCGGTCCCAGCTATCAGTGTCTCAGAGCAGAGCCGTTACAGTTAACTTACAGTGAGGTCCCTGGGGCGGGCCCTAATCCAATGTGACTGGTGTCCTTGTACAGAGGGGACGCTTGGACACAGATTGAGATGCAGAAAAGAAGGGGCCCCGTGGGTGGAGTGAGGCTTCTAGAAGCCACAGAAAACCAAGGGTGGCCGGCAGATCACAGAAGCTATTACAGCCAGGGAGGCTTTCTCCCTGGAGCCGGCGGGGAGCCAGACTTTGCTGACACCTTGATTTCAGACGCCAGCCTTCAGGACTGCCAGATGATACATTTCTGTGGCTTAAAGGCCCCAGTTTTTGGAACATTGTTACGGCTGCCCTGGGAGGTGGCTACAGTAACTTTCCAAGGTCAGCAGGACAGCCGGTGGGGGAGCTGATAACGGGGCAGAGCCACCTGCCGAGAGTTCAGCTAAGTGTCGTCCGCTGTTACTGTGGGTGGCCCTGTGAGCGGCAACAGTTAACATTGCTACTCTCAATACCAAAATGTAGACTTTTGCTTCCTTTCACCTAAGCCTATGCTGTTAGCCACGCCTGGGCTGCAGCTGGGCTTACTTGTCACAGATTTGCAAACCTGTTCCTCTCACTCCAACTGCACATGAAATCGGTCACCTGTGCCCGAGCAGCTTGCCAAGTGCAGTCACCAGATCGTCCCCACTTAAGAAAATGTGTCCTCAGCCGTCGGCACGAGACATCTGAGACTTTGTCAGAGAGCATGTGGGAAGTGATCACTGAATTTAGACCTCATGCAGAGCATCACCCCCAAACCCGGTGCCCTGCACCCTGAGCAAGGGGCAGGGCAGGCTGCAGAGCCCCGTGTTTGGACGCCGGCTGAGCCGGACAGAATTATTAGCACTCTGAGCTCTGCACTTCTGTCTGGCTGCTGAACGGGCGCCCATGGAAACATAATTCAGCTTCTTAATTTTCCAGACCTGAGATAATTGGTTCCGCAGAGACACAGAGACTCCGCTCCCAGCACATGCATCAACACACACAGCTTCCTGAGCCTCAGAGGATCAGCTCCTTTTGAAGTCACAAAGCTGGGCGGGGAGGGTGGTGGGGGCGGGCAGAGAATCATTTCGGGGTTCCTTATCACAATCACAAGGGATTATGATTATTTTTTAAGGTGAAGCAAGTTTAGCAGAACCAACCTAAACCTGTCACCCTCTCCTCTGCACCCCGTCTCCCGTGGCCCCCACGCTGACGAGTACCCTGACATTCGGTGGGAGACAAAGTGACTGTTTTTCTAGTTTGGGGAGTCAGCCCCGCCGCTGTCTGGGGGGCTTAGGAAACGTGAGGGCTGAGCTGCCCGTGTGGCCACAGCCAGAGGCAGGACGCCGGGGATGTGGTTTCTAATTTAGGTTCAGTTGCCAGCTTGCTTTCAGCCTCTGGAAAGTCACGTGGTTCCCGTGACCTTGGCTTGGTTATGTGTGAAACACAAGCAACAAGCAGCTCAGAGCCGCAGCCCGAAGCTGCCGCAGGGGACCGCGGTGGCCGGGTCAGTGGTGGCCGTGCAAGGCGAGGGGCGCTGTTCTGGGGCCCGGTCTCCAGGCTGGGTTTGTCTGATGCTCCGGCTCTTAGAGCGCACAGGAGGGTGGAGGGACGGCTGAGGGCAGGCAGCGGCTGCCCCCCTCCCCCTCTGCCCCAGCCTCGTGTCTTAGCTTTGGAGTCAAAAGAATTCCACAAACCTCCCTGACATTCCAGTCACGCTAAGTGACTCCGGCTGTCACCGGGGGTGGGGGCGGGGGAAGAGTCAGGGCCCAGCAGTGACAGCCACCAGCCCGATGGCCTCGGGCCTGGGCTTTGTGTCTGGCGGCTGCCGAGCCACACTGCGATTGCTTCCCCGGCCGTCCCCCTGCCTGGACGGCACATTCTGTTGTTTCGGTCCCTCTTGTTGTGGCACTCAGTGACGGTCAGATTGTTCTGTCCCCTCAAGTGCCCCCTGGGGTGACATAATCCAGGGTCCCGGCGTGTGGCCCTGGTCAGTGTCAGAGGGGAGGGCTGTGCACCTGACGCCACCAGGGCAGCCGGAGCCGCGGCTTCTGCGTCCCTCAGGCCACTTCCAGGGGGTCTCACAGTCTCAGGCACGCACCTCCCCGCCCCCTCCCCGGCTTCCTGGGAGCACCGGGCTTGTGGCCTCAAACCTCGTTTCCGTGACCCTTCTAGGGCGACTGGTCCACGGCCGGAGGTGAGTGGGGGAGCTGGGTTTCTGCTTTTACACAAAACGTCTCCGTCAGCCGGGTGCCGGCGCCGGAATGGGGACAGCAGTTAATGTGCATCCTGCCGTCTGGAAGCAAGTCTGATACAGTAACGAGTGTTGCTGTTTCTGTTTCTCGTGTGAGAAAACCAGGGCTCAGGGAGGCGGAGATGAAGTCAGGGGCAGAGCATGGGACCAGGGGCCGCACCGGGTCTGTGCATCTTCAGAGCCAGCCTCTGCCCGGAGCCACCTGCCTCTCCCCTCCGCCGCTGGCAGATGGTTTCAGAAGGATGTAATTTATTTTAAAAAAAAGAAGAAAAGCAAAAAACTTAGGGATTGAAGTCACAGGCCGTAAGTGTCACCAGATGTCCAATTCAGGGGTGTGATCCATCACTGGGGACCTTGGCGTGGGGTAGTGGTGGCCGCGGCTCAGAGCTGCCCCAGGCCCCAGCCCACTCCTCCCTCCAAGCCAGCGGGTCACTTGTGGCCGACCCCTCCCCGCACATGGAGCACTTGGCTGCTGGGGGCTGTGGGGGGCCTGGCGTCTGGGAGGAGAGCAGCAGCTGGGAGCGTAGGCTGGGAGGGGGGAGACCCTCCGCGTCCCCCCCAGCCCCTTTCTGGGTTGGGGTGGGGGCAGGGCTCCCTGGCCTTCCCTTACCAGGTCACCGCAGACAGCGGTTCCGGCAGGCAGCTAATTGCTCCATTCTCCGAGTGGCCCCTTTGTCTGTCCCAGGTCACAGGGACACCTTTCCTGCAGGAAGCTAGAGAAGCAGCTCTGTGAGCCTGGAAGCAGTCTTAGTGCCAGTGACACCCGCCAGCACTGGGCACCTGGACGGCAGCGACCCTTCTACTTTCCCCTCCTGTGACCCCAAAGCCCAAATGACAACCATGCTACTTACCAATCGCTGTACCCGAAAACCTGGACCCGAGCTTCCGTCCCACGGGGCCCTGGCTGCCTGACATTGGGCAGGTGGCCTCCCCCTGCCCAGCCTCGGCGTGTCCTGCAGGCAAGAAGACCAGGCATTTTATCTCGGGCATGTGGCTCGCTGGCCGCTGGGGTCCTGCCCGGCCCGGTGGGCTGTGGGCTCCGGAGCCCCTGCGGCTTCCTCTCCGGGAGGGGCCGACCGCGGTGAAGGCTCTGTGAGTCCTGCTCCAGGTCCCGACCCGGCGAGGCAGGGCTGTGGGGAGCGGAGTCGGTGCTCGCTCTGTGTCACCCTCTCCTGCCCCACGTTTCAGGCGGGTGCCCCGCATCCTGGACGTCCCTGCCCTGCACCCCTTGAGCCTGCTGCTTAGAAAGAGCCTGGACTTGGTTCTCCAAAGCCCGGCTGCCAGCTCGGCCCTCGGGGCTGCAGGGTGGGGCCCGTGGCTTCTTCCTGCGTCGCTGTGGTGTCTCGTGGTTTAGGAAGAGGGGCTGGGGGGGGGGGTGCCCTGGGAGTCCTCCATGTCGAACGGCAGGCTCGGGGTCCGGCGGCGGGATTTAGAGTCTCCAGGTGCGTGAAGCTGGGCACGCCCTAGCCTTGCTGGGGACTTTTCCCTTTGTGAAATGGGAATGATGACAGTCCCCCTCTCCCGGGGGTGGTGAGAAGGGGCCCAGGTGTCCTAGGGAAGCGTCGCCCCTCGGCACACATCCCGTAGGGCGCTGCCTGCGTCCTATCGGTCACGGCAGCAGTAGCCGTGGGCTGAAACCTCTGGTGGACGGTCAGCTTGGCTGTTCCTCTCTCGGGGACAGTTGCTGACACAGCCCTGGTCACCCGTTGAAGGACTTTCTGATGAAAGTGAGCACTGCAGGGCTCCCCGGAGGGTGTGCCTGCTGGGCAGCTGCTAGCCCTGACCGTCTCTATCCCGTGTGCCATGCGGAGAGACCGGGCAGCCAGGCCGGAGGTGGGGACACTGCACAGAGGCTCCCCGTGGGGTCCCAGGGTGTCTGGTTGCCAGTGTGGGGGGCGCAAGGCGGTCAGCCAGCCTCAGGCAGCGTCCCGGGGGTGTGAGTTGTCACCGCCAAGTGTGCTTCCGATCTCACGCTCCCACTCCAGGGAAGCCACCGTGCCACAGCCAGGGCCCAAGCTTTGCTCCAAGGAAGTATTTGGTGAACAGAAGCAGCAAAACCTGAGGAAGGCGAGGGGACCGGGATGTAGACAGAGAAGCCACCTTGAGAACTCAGGCAGGTGGTTCTCGGGACCCCGTGGAGCAGCTCCACGGCCTCAACTACCGAGGACCCTCCCTCGCTTCTGCCAGGCGCCTGTCGCTTGTGCTCTGTGGCTTCCGTAGCAGGAGTCCCTCCAACCAGAGGAGCGTGGCTTCCTTCGCGCCCTTCGGGGGGCCTTCCTCAGCACGTGGTCTGGTCACCGTCCCATGTCCAAGTCCCGCTGAGCCGCCGGGTCCCCGGTCTCTGCTGGCCTGTCTCCAGCCGCAGAGCATGCCCTGGGGCCAGCCCATCTTTGTTCGGGAATCTTAGAAATTTCTTCCACGGTGAAGTGTTCTTCCAGAAGCTTCCATCTTTTGCTTCTAGAACCTCTTTAGACTGTTTAGCACATACATCTCAATGTTTTCCAAGATGCAGCCGCTCACGCTCACTAGACCCGTGCATTACCCATAATGCCACTGACATAATAGTTTCCTTTCCACGGACTTGTTTGTTTTTTTAACTCAAAAACTTTAATTTTGTCTTAAGCAAAATGACTGTGACCCAAGTGTTTAAAGGGAGAGTGTTGGTTTTGCAGTAGATGTAGGAATAATACCTGGACCAGGCGAGACCCACCTGTGTGCCCCCCAGGGCGGCCCCCGGGTGCCTGCCTTTGTGTAACAAGGCCTGTGTCATTTGGTGTCGTGAGCTCACCTCGGGAGCGGGGGGTGTTTATTGAGCCGCTGTAAGTGCCTCACAGGTATTTCTCGGTGAATACTCTGATGCTCATAGTAACCCATGTGCTGGGTGATGATGATGCTTGTCATGTGCATAAAAATGTGGAAGCTCAGAGAAAGAAGACACTTACCCAAAATCACACAATTAATAAACGAAAAGGTTAGGGATTGAATTCACACCTTCCGGTTTCCAAGGCCAAGCTTGACCTCTGGGGCCACCGGGCGTCCTGCCGGGCCCAGAACAAAGGCCCCGTCGTGGCTGGTGCCTCCGCTGGCCGGCCCGGCCGGGGTGGGAGACGGAGTCTCTGGCTCCAGCCAGCCTACCGCCGCCGGGCACAGCTGTCCCCTCCTCGGCCAGGCTCTGCAGGCTCCGTGCGGGCCCTGTGGCGGGCAGACAGAGCGGGGCAGGTGTGCCTCAGCCGAGATTCCTTTCTCGTGAGCAGCGTCTGGGTCTGCAATCGCGCCCCAGACGTGCCAGACGCAAGGACCAGATGTCGGGATAAGTTCGGGGCGGGGTGGGGAGCTGGCCAGGAATAGTTCCCCCCGCCTCCTGGCTCTCACCCTCTCAGCCCACACGGCTGCTCTAACCGTGAGCTGCGCACCGTGTGCTGGGTTGGGGGCAAGGTCAGGTGCGAGGAGGAGAAGCACGTGGGGGTGGGGGAGGGAGCCTGGAATGGCGCTGGCCCCCTCAGGAATGGGGAAAAGCCCCTCAAGCCCCCAGGATCCTCAGGCCCCTTCCCCCTGCCACTCTGGGAGGTCCCAGCTCTGAGGGGCAGGGCCCCCAACAGCCCTGCAGTATCGGCCCATGGAACATTGATGTGACGTCTCAGGAAGGACTCCATGCAACAGGGCTCGTGAGCAGCTGTCTCTGGGAAACGGCTCGAGCTGTACCCACCGCTTGTCGATGATACGTACATATCTGTCACTCGTCAAAGGCTCCAAGAAAAGGAGCATGGTGACGCTGTCTAACCCAGCATCGTTCTTCGACGTTACCTGACGCTGTCGGGAAGAGCTGGGACCGAAATCGCCGGGGAGATCTCTGGGGCCCTTTGGTTGGACAGAGGCAGACCTGCCTCCTGCGTTTGGATTGCTCCTGCCACGGGCGCGTTGGCCTTGCGTGTCTCCGACTGAACTGCTGCCGGGCGCGCTCACACTGTCGTGCCGCCGTCACCGCTGCCTTCTCCCGGGTGCGGAAGCTCTGCCCCCACCAAACCCTGGTGTCCATTCCCCGCTTCCCCCGCTCTGGTGCCTGCTCCAGGGGCCTCGTGCCTGTGGGACCGTTAGGGCTTCTCCCTTTCAGGGAACTGTGATGTTTTCAACAAACACCAAGGACCCCGTTAAAAGCAGCGCCCGGAGAGGTTTGTGTCGCAGAACCGGCCTCTCACGCCCTCCCTTATTCCTACCGCGGACTGGAGACTCCGCCCACTCTGCCAAGAACTTCAGTAATCCATCAAGAATGGGCCTGCCCTGGCCCGTGTGGCTCAGTGGGCTGGGCATCATCCCACACAGCAAAAGGTCGCCGGTTCGATTCCTGGTCAGGGCACATGTCTGGGTTGTGGGTTTGGTCCCTGGTCCGGCGCATAGGAGAGGCAGCCAATTGATGTTTCTCTCTAGCATCCATGTTTCTCTCCCTTTCTTTCTCCCTCCCTCCCCCACTGTCTAAATAAAAACAAATGAAATCTTAAAAAATAATAATAATAATGGGCCCAAGACCCCGTCACTGAGGTGCCTCGGAAAGCCCAGGGCCCAGGAGCCCCCACACCGCGAGCCCTGCGAGCAGGCGCCCGGTGAAGAAACTCCCTTCCCACATTCATTTCATGTGCCAGCACCATCAGGCTCCTATGGCCGTTTCCAGCCTTGTTTCCAAGCCACCAAATCATTCCTCGAAGTGACATTTCTCATGGGGCCTCGGTCCCCACCGCAGCGCGGAGCAGAGCTGTGGCCGCCCATCAGAGACGGGGCCCCCGGGTTTCGGTGCTGCTCCACTCCCCCAAAGCCGCGGGCTTTCTAGAAACAGCTGGAAAACTAACGATCTAACAAGTACATTCCAAAGCTGCTTTTCTCCATCCCTTCGGGGCCAGGCGAACAGCGGCCCCCAGAAGTTCTCCCGGGGGCCCCAGAGCCTGCAACTGTGACCTCCCCTGGAAAAGGGCCTTTGCAGGCATGGGCTCTGGGATGAGGATGTGCCCCTGGGTCACTCTGCCGGCCCGAGTGGCATCCTGTGTGTCCTTACAAGGGGGAGGAGAAGGCATTTCAGACAGAAGAGGAGACACGTCACACAGAAGATGTGACCACGGAGGAGGATGGGGGCGAGGACACACAAAGTCAGCGATGCTAGGGCAGCCCCATCTCCAGAGCCTCCAGGGAGAGGGTGGTCCCCTCCAAACGGGGGACACGTAGCCTCCAATATTGTCAGAGAATAAGTTTCGGTTGTTTTTGGCCATCAAGCTAGTGGTCGCTGGCTGCAGCAGCCCAGGACAGGATTCCTCCAGCAATTACAAACAGACATTTCAAAGGTGTGAAACGTTCCCACAGCTGCTCTGTGAAAACAGTGGTGGGTCACTGCCCTCCCATCCCATCCTGGGGGCAGAGGACCAGCCGAGCTAACCCCTGGGATAAGCAGTGGATCAGAGTAAGAAAGCGTCCTGCCTCTTCCCTGGGGGGTGCTCAGGGACCCCCATTGTCTCGGCCAGTGTGACACCCACGGGTTTCTCTGCCGACGCAGGCTTTGGAGACACTCCTGTGAGTGAGAGACTCAAACAGTGTCGAGGGCCAGCCCCTTTCCATTCTGCTTCTGTGCTCTCAATCCCAATCCAGTCCCATCAGCTCTGTGCTGGGGATCCAGTCCCATCAGCTCTGTGCTGGGGACGGGGCGGCAATGGCGGGGAAAGGACCCTGCCTGCGTGGTGAGCGGCGCTGACCTTCTTCGCTGGTGGAGAGGAACTATCGCCGAGTCCCCACAATGTAGGCACTGAAGCCGCGAAGCGGCATTTCATGCGGATCAACAAAGGAGAGGGAAACAGCACTTGCAGAGAAAGAAACCCACTTCCATGGGGGTAGCAAGGCCACTGCTAGATGGTCCTTAGGGGCTGGCTGAGCAGCAGGGTGGCCCTGGGCTGTCGGTCTAACCAAACGGGAGCCGCCAAATATCTGAAGTCTCAACAATTCCTTGTGTTGGCGCAGCGCTTCCCAGTTTGCAAAAGGCGGTGCTGATTCGCTCTCGCATCAACTCGGCAAGTAGCTGCACCTGGGCTCACCTGCGGTTGGGGGTGAGCCATGGTGCCCCTCCCACTCCCACGCCGAAGTCCTGACCTCCTTGTAACGCAACCCTGACCGTGACTGTGGGAGGGACACACCCTGGTCTCCTTCATGGCCCGAAGCAGAAGGCTGTGCACAGCCAGGGAGAGTGACCCGCCCCAGGCCACACGGCTGATGCTGAGGGATGACTGAGTGCCTTTCAGTTAATGGCAAAACGTGAACTTTTAACCACCAGGCTGCACCACTTAGAACTGTTTGTCCATTAGCGTGTCTCACGCAGTAAGAGAAAATAAATCTTTAATGTCTCCAGGTAAATTTGCACTTGGCCTGAAGAACCCACCCAGCTCCCCACTCGGACTAAGTGACGGGTGTGGTTTCTGGTGGTCGGACCACAGGGCCATCGGGAGCGTCACCTGCTCTCCCCCCCCCACCCTGGCGGGGGGAGGTGTAGCAGGACTTAGAAAAGGGCATCTTCGCAGAGCCGCCTCAGACAGGCTGACGCCTGGGCCTAGACTTTTCTCTGTACTCCCTGTGGCTGCGGGGCGCGGCCAAACATCAGGCCGTTCCGTTCCGAGGTGACGCAGCGAAGCCGCAGTGCTTAAGGGATTCACAGGGAAATGACTGACCCACAAAACCAGGAAGCAGATTCTGTTTAGAGAGCAGAGGCCACTGCGTCTTTTTTTTTTATTTTAAAGATTTTATTTATTTATTTTCAGAGAGGGGAAGGGAGGGAGAAAGAGAGGGAGAAACAGCAATGTGTGGTTGCCTCTCACATGGCCCTCACTGGGGACCTGGCCTGCAACCCAGGCATGTGCCCTGACTGGGAATCGAACCAGGACTGTCTGGTTCCCAGCCCGCGCTCAATCCACTGAGCTACACCAGCCAGGGCCCCAGTGCATCTTAAATTCAGATCCCACGACTCTTTGCTCGGGGCTTGTCAGCGACTCTGAAGCTTCCTGATGGGCTTGCGTCCCCGGGATGGTGGCAGCCGCTCTCAGCGCGCTTCCCCCTGGGGTGGGGTGGGGGGCGGGTTACGCAGAGGTGGATTTTCCTGATGAGAGGCCTCGCAGCTCCCCCCACTGTTAGGGGAGGTGTGGGGGAAGAGCGCTGCTCCGTCACCACGTCACCGCGTCACCTCTGCACCCGCGGCAGCCCAGGACGGCCGCTCTCCGCAGGCAGACCTCGCTTCAGTCCCGAGAGCCTGGAGCTGGGTCGCAACTCCCTCCCTGACTTTGGAGACGGAGGGTCTGCGGGGCGGGGCGGGGGGTTATTTCTGTCCTAAGCACAAGAAGAATGGGCGCGGTGGGCGCTGGAGCCGAGGAGACAAATAACTTACATTCTAATGCTGTTGCGAGGAATATGACCAAACCGCCTAAACAGCCAGACTAGTCAAAATAAGTGCAATTGTTTTTCCAAAACAAGCCATCATCTTTATAGGGGAAGCGATGTGGAATGGCAGCTGGAGAAAGCCGTGTGTGTGTGTGCCGTGTATCTGTGTGTGCACACATGTGTGTGCCTGTGTGTTGTGCATGTGTGCGTGTGCGTGTTTGGTTGTTGTTGGGGGCCCGACAGGCTGCGGGGGACCTGGCGGTGCTTAAGTTCTTCACAGGTTTTTCCTCTGAAGCGCATTTCAAGTGGAGGAGCGGAGAACACCATGCAGCCCGGGGGGTCCAACTCATTCCGCCGGGGGCCACGGCAGCCTCGCGGTTGCCTTCAAAGGGCCGAGATAATATCAGGACTGTATGAAAGTAACTACTCCTTAACTGTTAAGGAGCTGAAATTACATCCGGCCCTCTGAAGGCAACCGTGAGGCTGATGTGGCCCCGGGGAGAAGAGTCTGACTCCCCTGGTCCAGCCCACCCTGAGCCATTCAGGTGCCTCTGTACGCTGCACCCAGGTTCCGATGATGAAAACCATCATTTCTCTGCGTTCCTAGAGGCGTCTATGAGGAACCTAGCTGTCTATTCCCGGCTCGGTGGGGAGGCGTTTTATTTATTTATTTAATATAGTCATAAACGCCACTTCTTCTCATTTAGCCTCAGGGGGCACTGATGTCGTTTTAAAATATTCAGAATTAATAACCGTTGAAAAATCTCCCAGAAACCCAAAACTGTCGTGTGTCTTTGTGTCCTTCAAGAGGAAACACAGGCAGGAGGCAGGAGGGAAGGGAGGAGACAGAGAAAATGGAAAGCAGATCCACGCACGGGCCCGTGCGGTCCCCCTTCCCGCGGGTCTTGCACGGCCCGTGTTGCAAGGTCATGTCTTTTGAACACTGCGGCTGGTCATGAAACGCTTGCCGTTCTTTGAAACCGTTGGAAGCGGAAGCCTACACACCGACTAGCGATGGCCCTCACATCAACTGTTATCGATACGTCATGTTTTAGAGATGACAAGACAAATGTCACAGCGTCACGCCCCAGCAGCTACTGGGGCCCGTCAGGTGAGATGGGCCCGGAGATCGGGGTGGGAGGGCGAGGCGGGGGGGGGCGGTGCATCACTTACAACGACTGTGTGTTTACTCTTTGAGCTCAGTGATGGTCCTTGTACTGTTGTGGCTGACGTTTAGACTGAGAATTGGAGAAATGAGTACAGCTATGAGCCCGTTTCTTGGAAAAGTGGACACGCCATCGACCCGAGGTCTGCCTGCAGTTTCCGGAGGTTAACGGACTCTGTATGGGCCGGCGTGGGCCTTAGAGAACCCGGCCCCTCGGGACGAAGTGGACCACGTGGATAAGACAGCGGAGAGCCGGCAGGTCGGGGTTGTACTCGCTCCTGGATGCCGAATGCCGAGCGCTTCAGTGGGGGGGGGGGCGCAGCAGGTGGTTAATAGACACGTGTCCGAGGCGTGGATGACAGCGTGTCCGAGGCGTGGATGGCAGTGAGACCTTGACTTTCTGGAAGGTGCCCGTCAACCAAGCGGCGCAGCCTACTGCAGGGTCAGCTCTTGGGTAAGTCTAGCTTTGGGTTTGAGGAATAGCATCAGCCCAGATACTCACGTCATTCGGGTCCATTTCTCCCCCCGCTGCGCCCTCTTGTCTTACCTACGGAAGACGGCCGCTCTCACAGTGGAAGCGGCTTTTTGAGCCCGAACAAGTCTTGTCTTTGCGGAAGCGGGATGCTGATTTCATGCCTTCCCTCCCAACCCCTCTGGACTGTTAGAAAAAGAAGTGACGTCACATAGGGATGGGTTTTCTTTGATGAGGGTCTGGTGTTTTCCAAACCCCTCTCACTTCCCAGGGGGAGGTCAGGGATGAGCGTTTGCTGTGTGGTTTGGAGTCAGAGCAACGCGACAGGTGCTCCCAAGTGCTCGGCGACCAGGGTGCGGCCCGCCGCGGGGGCCGTGTGTCAGGGCGACATCCCGTCACCGGATTTTCTCAGGCAGAAGTGGAAAAAACCAAGTCAGGATGGCCACTTGTCCACCAGGCACCACACAACGCCGCGCCCCTGCCTCCTCCTGGTCTTCCATGACACCGGCGTGGCCGCACACTGCCAAGCCCGCTCTGCTGCCGCCGCGCCCAGCTACGCCCGTTCTCTCTGCTGTGTGCTCACGCCCTTCGGTGCCGGGCCTCACAACCGTGTAGCAGAAGTGCAAAAACAGCTGCTGAGTCAACGGGTGCTTCAGCGAGAGTGAGTGGGGGTGAGCTGCTGGAAGAGCTGCTGCTACATGTGGGCGCGACCACACTGAACGCCTCGGGGGTGGGGGCCGTGGGGGCCGTGGGGACTTGGGAGGGGCTGCGGCCAGCTGGCTCCACAGTGGGCTTTTGGCTCCCACTGTGCTTTGTAGCGGGCAGACCCGCAGGACAAGGACGTGGGCGATGTGCTGGCTGAACCCCTCGGCAGGAGAGGCGGTGCGGACGGTGATCACGGGACCAGTTTGCAGTTACCTGTGGCAACCAGCCTGTGTCTGCAGCTTGGGACAGAAGGAGGGACAGAGGCAGGAAGGGAGGGAGGGAGGAAGGGAGGGAGAAAGAAAAAAAGAAAGAAAGAAGTTTATTTTGCTCAGTCTGCCTGTCCTCCTTCTGCCATGTCTGAAGTGGCTGAACCTAGTGACTGGTAGAAGTCTCCTTTCAGTGCCAAGGTGTTTTGAGTCCCTGCATCAGTCACATTTTTAAGAGATGGAAAATAAACCGAGTCATTGTTTTCTTGTTTGCCTCTATTCTGAGCGGGCCCTTGGAGAGGCCTGGTTGGATGTGCCGGTTCACTCTCGCGGGGCGAGGAAGAGGGACGATGAGAACTCGGAGGGCCAGCTTGGCGCTGGACACCCTGGTTTGCAGTGATACCACACAATCGTTACGGCAACGCTGAAACCCAAGGCCGGGCGGCGGCTGCCTCAGCAGAACAAGCAAGCAGACACCGGCCCGCGGGCCGGGCCGTGGGCCACCGGCTAAAAGCTAGGCCACCATTCTCGGAAGAAGGTTGTCACTTGTCCCTGACATCCCCACTCGCCCGTGTGCCCGCCTCTGTCATTCTCTGCGCGCTTCCTTTCTGGGCCGCGGGCGTTGGCTTGCACTGTTGGCATCTACGGCCAAATACCTCGTGACATCTAAGCTTAAGCAGCAAGATGTTCCTGAGAACAACTGCGGCTCAATATTTTCTAATAATAATCTGCTCCGTGAATAACTGTAGAGAGCAGCTGATGGCTGTGGAAAATGTGGGGGACGCTGGGTTTTCTCAGAGAACTACTGGGCTGCAAGAGCGCTTTCTCTGTTCCTGTAAACCCACCCAGGGCTGTTGTCTCTTTCCGTCAGCGATGAGAGGACATCGACGGAGGCCTAGTAAGAGGCTCCAGGTTCTGGCCGACACCTTCCTGTCTCCTCCCCCTACTCTGTCCCGTGTCCCCGCTTCCGACCCAACGTTTGCAGGTTAAGTAGGTTGGAGGAGACGCTGACCCCCGAGCAGCCAGGCAGCTGGGCCAACAGGCCGCACCCCGCTGCGCTCTGCGGTGGGTCTAAGTGCAGGAAGGCGATCCCCTCACCCGTCCTGCACCTCCCCTCCATCGGCCAGGGTGTGCTCGGCATTGCGCGGGGCTTAATTCTGAACATCAGGGGCAGCGTTTTGCATGCCTGTGAATGTTTCTTCGTAGTTTTCATCAGATCCTTGAAGGGATGAATTTTCCCCTAAAGGTAAAAACTCACAAATGTGATGGGCTGGCTCTTCTCCAGGACACTGAGTGACGCTGAGGGCCCCCCCAGGGAAGCGTAGAATTCGTGATGCCTCTCACCCCCCGGTGGTCTGAGGCCTGGGCGCTCGGGCTGAGTGACCCCCACAGTTTGCCCTCTGGTATGTGTCCTCTGGGGCTCCAGACGATCGCCACTCCTTCTGTCATTGCCATCCAGCACCAAGTGGCAGTCGTGAAAGTACGTGGTCGAGATCTGCTGTGTGACCGGAAACGCTGCTGACCGACCTGGCGGTCGCTCGCTCGTCCCCGACTACCGCCCCCGCCCCCAGCCCTCACGGGTCCTCACGGTGTGTCCGGCACCGCCCTGAGCATCCTCTTGTTTAATCTTTGTAAGAACGCTCTGAGGTAGGCACTGTTGTCACCCTGTGTTGGTGATCGCTGTCACCGATGGGGAAACTGGGGCACAGAGAGGGGAGAACTGCTGTCTCGTAGCTGCTGAGTGACGACTAAATCCACACCCACACCCACACGGCCTGCTCTGGAGCCTGAGCCCCATCTCTCGGCCGGTTCCTGCCTGCCGGGGGTGTCCCCAATGGGGTGACGGCGGACAGGGAGCACTGGGGTGGCACTTTGGGAACCTGTCTCTCAATGTCCCCTTGGCCATCAACTTCGGGAGGAATGTTAGGAAATTGTCCAGTGTTTCAATGCAATTCCTTCTGTGAAATGGAAAATTGTTATCTAAAAATCCCATCTCTTTATCATTGAAGTTGAATAATAGATAACAAGGGCTTTGATAAAGGAAATGGTACAGATAATAATAGTAATAATAATAATAATAATAATGCATGTGCGGATTCAGATTGGAGCTTGCATACGGAAAGGGCCCAGTTTCCTCTGTGGAAGGAGCCCCTCCCCGCACCCCGCCCCCCCCGCCGCCCCTGCCATGTCACTAGTGCCTCCAGCGAGTTCTGATCGTCTAGAAGTGACTCTGATCTTTCCCATCCCTCCCTCTCACACTCCCCCCTTTTCCTTCCTTTCCCCTCCCCCTCCCCAGCTTCCCCCTCCTTCTGTCCCTCCTGCTCCCCAGTCTGGGTCACAAAGACAGCACTGTCGGGGGAGGGGGCCGAAGGGGCGCAGTGCGAGACGACAACGAGACCAAGGAAGCTTTAACAAACTCGGTCTCTCTGCGCAGCTGCTGCCTGGGAAGCAGGCTTTCTGCCATCCTGGGGCAGAACCTGCCAAGGGCCTCGTCCTGCCGAGCCAGGGCCTCAGCCACAGACCACGGTCTATGGCGTTTCCAAATGCCATCCCTCAGCTGTGCTGCAGGCAATAAATATCCCTTTCTGCAGCGGGAAGCTGGACCGTGAAACCCATCCGTTCATCCTTCAGAGCCTCCTGCAGCCGCCACTTCTTCGCCCAAATTGCATTATTACTCTTGGAGATAGAATCTGGGGACTCGTCAGGGCCCTGTGCTCCAGAGTTTGGGGTATTTGAATATTCTCAAATTCTAAGGAGGAGCAACAGGAAATTGTAGGGAAAGACAGTAAGGAAGATATTTTTGTTTCCTGGAGACTGTGGCCAGCCGCACTGAGAGCAGTTAAATTCCTTAGTCCCTCGTTATTAAGGACAGAGACGCAAGGTGTTAGGGTTAAAAACATCGGGTTTATTTTCTTGACATTAAAGAACAGAAGCAATGCCGCTACATGCAGTTCATGTTATGTGACCGATCCGCCAAATGACAGTGACTGTGTCGACTATGATTATTCATTCATACGCAGTTCGTGGGCCAGACCCTCGTGGAGTTTCTCTCGGCATCATCTCGCTGAATGTCCAACACAGCCTTGCAGACGGGAGGGTCTTAGCTGAGTCCTACAACTAAGGAGGGCAGAGCCGAGAGAGTCGGGCCGTAGGTGGCTCTTCTCACTACTGTACGTCTTAAATTTGCGTGCTGGAAACTGCACTCTCGTCCACGGTTGGTGGGAATGTCAGCGTTGGGGTAGTTTTGCCATGTGGACCAACATGAAATACAAGCAAACACGACCTTTACAAAGAGAGAACCTAGCCATACGTGTGCATGTGTGTGTGCATGTGTGTGCACACTAGTGCAGGTATGTTTTTATTTGGGCAAAAGTTACAGAAGGGCACACACCATTCTCTAGAAGGAATGGTACTGGAGCGTTGCAGAGATGAAAACAGCCTTTATTTATAACTTTATGCTCATCTGAACTTTTGATTTTTGGGGTTTTTTGCTCAGGTGACATATTACCTTTCTATTATAAAAAGCCAGTGTGACATGAAATGAAAGTGAGCATGGTCTTTGACTCAGCCATTCTATTTTTAGGGATTTAGCCTAAGGAAACAGTTAGGCCCTTGTGCAGACTTGTGCAAAGGGAGATATTCACCGTGGTGTTGTTGGGGACACCTAAGTATCTACGCGTCCACGTTCAGTTAGAGATGGCGCATTCACACAACAGAACGCCGCGCAGTGGTTTTCAGAATAAAGGAACAGATACGGGCATATTGACACCAAATCCCTCCCCTCCTCCAGGAAATGCCCACCAGGGACACCCCTGCAGTGGAGTGAGTTGGGATTGCTCCTTGCTGCAGGGACACCGGTGGGGTGTCTCCATCAGAGGGTGTCAGGAAGGACTCAGAGCTGATGTGCCCTTGTGGCTGGGCATTTCCGGAATGGTGCCAGGAGACAGGATTTTGCTGTGGGTTGGATGCTGCTGGGCAGTGGAGCAGGTTCCTGAATGAATATCTCAATACATCTTTTCTAGAACAAAGTCACTTGTAAGGAAGCATCAGTGGCATTAGGAAAGCAGGTGTCTTGTTATCTTCGGGGTGTCGCGGACACTGTTCACGTTGGTCTGTGTTCGGCCACGAGTGCAGGTTGTCTAGCTCCTGGCGTGGTCCATCATGCTCCCACAGTGGCCTTGTCCGAGGTTGCTGGCCCCTGGAACTGTTCATGTTTCACAGGAAACATCATGTGCCAGCCGAGAGAGCCAGGCCAGCTCTGGACGTCGGAGGCTGCTCTCCCTGTTCTCGGGGTGCTCAGTACGGACCTCAGAGCGAGGTCCAGAACAGTCCTTAGGGTGTGATCCCCTTTGAAAGCACCAACACAAAAGTTTGTCCCGACACAGAAACACGGTTGGACGAAGATGCTCTTTGTATCCACAAAGACCCCGTGAAAGAGGCTTAGAGTATGGGAGACATTTTACTCCCTACTTCCTGCTTTGAAAAATTTAAAAATAATGAGCATGCGTTATTATGACAATAAAAAACAAACAAACAAAATATTTCTGAATTGAAAATAAAACCTGGGACGTCAGTGCAGGCAAGTGTGCGTGTGTTCCTCTCTCCCCAGCGCCCACGTGGTGAACACCTGCTGTTTGCCACGCCAGCTCTCTCCCGTGGGGGAGCTTGGAGAGAGGAAGCCACGTCTCTGACTTTCTCAGCACACGGTGGCCACCACGTGAGCTGCAATGAGCAGGAGAGGAACAGGGATGGGGAGGTGGTTTGATGTCAGTGAGCGAGGCAGTTTATGACCCCCACCCCCACCTTCACGCCCGTGTGAGCTGCCATGAGCACACACAGTAGGAGCATCCAGCCTGGGGTCCTGACTTAACTTTGGACATCACCCTTGTTCTAAGCATCCCGGTTTGGACGAGAGATGACAAGGTGGCCCTAGGACAGGCTTCCCAGAGGAAAGAAGCCTGGGCTGAGTGACCCGTGGGCGGCGCTGCCTGGGGAGGCAGGCGGAGCGGTGGGTGCAGAGGCCTGTGGGCGGGGGCGGGGGCGCACACAGGAGAGGGACCGAGAGCAGGTGCGGCTGAGCGCAGGAGGGATTATGGGAACGTGGTCAAAGGTGAAGCTGGAGCCCTGGCTGCTGCGGCTCAGTTGGTTAGAGTGTCATCGCGGGAATAGGTTCCATTCCCGGTCAGGGCACAGGCCTGGGTTGTGGGTTCGGTTCCCGGTCGGGGCGTGTGAGAGGCAACCGATCAATGTTTCTCTCTCACGTCAGTGTTTCCCTCCCTCCCTCCTTTCCCGTCCCTCTAAAATCAATAAGTGCGTCCTCAGATGAGGATTTAAAAAAAAAGCTAAAGCTGGAAAGTGGATGGGACAGGTGAGTCCACGGGGCTCTTTCTCTTCCTGTGCTGTTTTATCTAACGGGGCCACTTCTACGTCATGCGTGCAACACGTGGGACATGTATGTGATGTGTGTGACACATGTGTGACATGTGTGTGGCATGGAAAGAGCGGTGCACGGTTGGTAAGACTCTTCTCGGCCTTTCTCCCGTGGGCTTTCCTTAGCTTCCTGCGTAGCAGCGAAAGACGTTTTCAGGTTTACAGAAACATATTCCTCACAATGGCCCCACTGGAAACGAGTCTGTGAGCATCCCCGGGCATGTTGTGGATGGGCCGCAGGTCGAGGATCTGGGTCTGTCCTGAGAGCCCAGGAGCCGCCGGCTGTCCTAAGGAGAGCATGACGTGACCGGGCCAGAATTTGGAAGCGAGTCCCTTTCCACGTCCTCGTCAGCGCCGAGAGGGACGGCCGGTGAGGGCTGGTTCCCGGAGGCCACAAGTGGCCACAGACACTCGCACTATCGAGGTGGCAGCAGACACGGTGAACAAGGGACCGATGGGACGGACCAGCAGGAGTTAATGTGGCGACGTTTTAAAAATCATAAGCTGCATCGTTATGCCAAGTCCAAGACAGAAAATTACGGGGTCCGGCACAAATAATGCCCCTTTTTTATTCCAAAATCTTTTATTACAACAGCATAAGTGTGTGATTCTGTAACAAGCAATATCGCACGCAAGCATGCCATGTGACGTTTTAGGTGAAATAGTCACATTATGACCATAAATTATTGCGCCCACATTGCTACCCTGCCCACCTCGCTCCAGCAGGCGTTGATTCTGCCGGGCCCCGGAGAGGCACAGGAGAACCGAGGGGACAGGGCAGGAAGATGGTGCACAAAATCCCTGACCTTGGTGCTCACAGAGGTGTCCAAGCTCCATCACAGCGCCACCTGAGCCTCGGCTCACGCCCCCCAGATGGCAGCCACCTGGAGGCGTCATGATTCCTCACGGCACCCGCTGCCCTGAGCCCTGGCGGGGAAGGACTGCCCTCACATCGATGTCCCCAGCCCACAAGTGGCCTCTAGGTCATATTTGGGATTCTCTGTGCCATCCTGCTTGCTCCGGAGACCACATGCTGCAGGAATGCTCTTGCTGACGAAGCAGGTCCCCCCACTCTCTCTGTCACCCCTGTGCTGGGCCACCTGAGCACCTGGCTGGCAGAGTCAGGGGTGACAGAAAGTCCAGTGGACACTCTGCATCACCAGCCCCAGATGGACCTATACGTGTCTCACTAGAGTGAAATGAGATCAGCCGCGGGGGAGAAGGAAGGACGTTCGACCGGCACCGAGGGCCAGGCGGCTGATAGCGCACCTTCCGATCTGGGGAGGCCGTGCGGGGGACCCGGTGTTTTCACGTCTTCTGCTCCGCCCGGAAAGGCATGGGTCGGGGGCTGCCCCCTCATGAGCCCTGCCTGCGAGCGTCTCCTATGCTAATAGGCTGTGTGGGTGGAATGAAATTGCTCTTAAATTAGTAAAAACCCTAGCATTCACTTACCTTAAAAACAGGCTTAATTTGAAGAGTTTTGTTTAACATATTGTGGGCAAAATCTCATTTTCTGTTGCTCAGCTTCCTTTTGCTCGTGCGGGGCAGGGGTTTCTGTGCATGAAGAAGTGGACGAATACCATGTGGAGAGGGGCCGAGATCTGGGGTTCTCAGAGTTTGCAGAGAGTGATTTAATTTCTCTAAAATCATTTTTCTAAATGGGGAAAAATGGTAGGAGTGTCAGCCTGCCACAGTCATGGGAGGGCCCAGGAGGGGCTCACAGAACTTTGCAAATGCTGCGCTCTGTCCCAAGAGGAAAAAGAATTCCCACCCACCAGGCCCACCAAAAGACAATCCCAGAACTCCAGCTTCTGAAAGAAATCGCTCCAGACAGCTCCCCGTGTGCACCTGCTGGGTTCCTTTGCTCCTCGGTGGGCTCTGACGCCCACTGCGGGACGCCCCGTGCCCAGTGGAGGGGCAGGGCAGGACTCTGAAGTCACAAGGCCTCCCAGAAGATGTGAACACGACTGTGTAGGAGCAGCGTGGCCCCGACTTTTTCACGGAACCTCTTCGAGTCTTTTTTTATTCACGCAGGAAACGGGGTCAGTCCCACTTCCAACCGATGAGCTGTCGGAGGATTGAATCGCCTTGTGTGTGTGTGTGGCGGGGGGGGGGGGTCGGCGCTCCCTGGGGGCGAGCAGTGGGCATCGTCGCTGCAGCTCTTACTGTCGTCTGCAGCGTGTGGTCCGAGCCCGGGCTTCATGCGGATCCTCGCCAGCTTCCACGCTGTGCCAGCGGTCCCCCCAGGAGCAGGTGGCTGCGGTGGAGGGAGGGAAGTGGGTGAGGGGAGGGAGCTGTGGTGCAGAGGCAGAGGCTGGGAGCACCCCCGGAGTAGGGGCCACCCTGTTGAACGGCAGTGCTTGGCCCCGCGCAGGGACACCCGGTGAATGGCCCGCTAAGTC
>PVJI01023595.1:0-22441 GCA_004026765.1 Micronycteris hirsuta
AGCCTTGGTTTCACTGTATTATAAAAGCAAAGATTATTGGCCCTGGCTGGGTAGCTCAGTTGGTAGAACATTTTTCCAATATGCCAAGGTTGCAGGCTCAATTCTAGTCACGGCACATAAAAGAATCAACCAATGAATGCATAAATTAGTGGAACAACAAATTGTTATTTTTCTCCCTCAAATCAATAAAAAAAAAAAAACCAGCATTATAAGTATTAAGAATAGGGCCCTGGCTGGTGTGGCTCAGTGGATTGAGCACCAGCCTGCAAACCAGAGGGTCTCTGGTTCAATTCCCAGTTGGGGCACATGCTTGGGTTGTGGGCCAGGTTCCCAGTAAGGGGCACATAAGAGGCAACCACATATTGATGTTTCTCTCCCTCTCTTTCTCTCTCCTTTCCCCTCTCTCTAAAAATAAATAAATAAATAAATAAATAAATAAATAAATCTTTTTTAAAAAAATTGATACCAACAATTATCTATGAAGTAATAAATTGGAGACATAGGTTTTTATGAAATTGTCTCATTTGGGTAGATAAAAGGGAAGATATGTCAGGCCTTTAATAAAGAATTACTTTTAAAATGTTTATGATTATATCCTCCTGAGAAAAAGTCATAATTTAGTTTGAAATGCTTTGGATTAGAATGCATTATATAGTGAGTTAGAGAACATTTGTACTGGTCAAGCACCTCATGCCCATGAAAGTATTTTATTTTCTACATATTACTGAACTTTATCTTCCTAAGCAAGATCAAGAATTTAGATATTTGTTTTTGAATGTGTCTTCACTCTGCAAAGGCCCTTGCCTATTATGTAACGAATTTGGCAGAATAGAACAAGTGCTTGCTTCCAAAAGATAGAACAAACTAGGGAGCATTATGTAAAATCTGAACTATAGCTATGAACACTAGTGCCAAGACACTATCTTACCTCTTTAGCCCTTTTCCTCAGAGAGGACTATGTGGATGATTTATGGACAAACCATGGTCCTGGAAGAGTCATTAAAACCATGTCAGTAGCCAGTCATATCTACCTTGGAAAGAAGATAGTTTAGACTGAGAGAGTAGTCTACCCTGAGGCCAGGCATGGAAGAATAGGGGAACAGGATGGTGGTGCTATTTGCTTCTTACTCACTGTTATCATGAAATCAGCATAATTAAAAAAAAATAAGTACCTGATTTCATTCTTTTAAATCATGTGGATAAGTTAGACTGCCTTTGGTGTCTTCAATAAAATTTAGAAGCTGTCTGGACTATTTGAGTTTATAAATGAATTAGCAGTATATGAGCTCATATCCCTAAGAATATTTATTTAAATATCACTGTAAGCCCTGGCTGGTGTGGCTCAGTGGACTGTGAACCAAAGGGTTGCCAGTTTGGTTCCCAGTCAGGGCACAAGCCTGGGTTGCAGGCCAGGTCCCTAGTAGGGGGCATGTGAGAGGCAACCACACATTGATGTTTGTCTCCCTCTGTTTCTCCCTCCCTTCACCTCTGTCTATAAATAAATAAATAAGCTCTTAAACAAATAAATAAATATCACTGTAATCATGTAAAATATCCTTCAATAATACCTTGAGAGAAAATGTTTCCTGGCCCACAGTTCAATGTGCTACTTTATAAAACAATTTCTCTAGTATTATTGAGATATTTGATGCATTTAAATAAAACAATGTAGGAATCTCTAACTCCCCTCAAAATACATATATATCTCTCGCTGAGAAATCAACCCAATATGAAACTAAATTGGCCATTTTCCAATGTCTGGTACGCAGTGTTCAACATTTAAAAGGCATTCAATAAATATTTGTCAAATTATCTTATAATTTACTTTCTTTTTTTGGAGTATGGGCATATTATAGGTTTGGTTAGCTGTAGCCAAGCTTACTGAATTGAAATTTCAGTAAGGGTCAATGGTGCAGTGTAATGTAAAAAAAAAAAAAAAAAATTCTCATGTAGTAGTAGGAGCAGTCCTTGATGGAATTGGGCTTCTCAGTGGCAGAACTTTGGACATAACTCTGTGGTAGAAAAAAGAAACATGAGGAAACTCCTTTCACTCATTGATACCATTATACCTTGTTTAATCTTTGCGTTTCTTTTTGCTGACTTATTAGTTATATACAATGAAATCAACTTTAGTTAATCCAAATCATGAGCCTCGGCACTCTTCCAAGCTAAGTGACTTTATGGCCATACACAAAACTAGTATTTTTCTGAAAACTTATTTCCTTAAGAGATTTCTCTAACTTAATAATAAATTGTAAAACACTTTACACTAGATTGTAAACACTAGATTGTAATATATAATAACTTTATATTAGCTAAATACACTTTTAGTAAGTCCACAGAAGAACTTTGCCTAATTCTATGTAACTAAATATACTTACTTTATCCTCACGGTCTTAGGCAGGTCATATGTTTTGTTTTGGCTTTCTAAATTAAGAATCATATAAGTTGTATCTTCTTCAAATTTGTGTCAATGTCAAAACCAGACTTTAAGGGACTTCCGGCCAAGATGGAGGTGTAGGTAGACACACTGTGCCTCTTCGCACAACCAAAAGGACAACAACAATTTAAAAACAAAAAACAACCAGAACTTATCGAAAATCAAACTGTATGGAAGTCCAACAACCAAGGAGTTAAAGAAGAAACATTCATCCAGACCGAGGAGGGGCGGAGACTGACAGCCTGGCGGAGAGGACTTGTGGCAAGGCAGCAGCTGGTAGACCTAGTGAGGCGGTGGTGGTGGACTGGGAGGTCCACATTCACGTGCAGATAAACCAGGAGGAATGACTGGGGATTGAGACAGACCTCGCAACCCAGGGTCCCAGTACAGGGAAATAAAGCCTCAAAGCCTCTGACTGAAAACAGCTGTGGGGGTTGAGGCTGCAGGAGAAACTCCCAGCCTCACAGGAGAGTTCACTGGAGAGACCCACGAGTTCCTAGAGTGTACACAAACCCAACTACCCGGAAATCAGCACCAGAAGGGCCCAATTTGCTTGTGGGTAGTGGGGGAAGTGACTGAAAACTGGCTGAGAGGGGAGTAAACAGCATTCCTCCCTCTCAGACCCCTCCCCCACAGACAGCGTCACAATGCAATGACAACGGTTACCCTGCCCTGGTAAACACCTAAGGCTTTGCCCTTTACTACAAAACAGGTGTGCCAAGACCAAAAAAAGTTGCCCAAATGAAAGAACAGATCAAAGCTCCAAAAATAGAACTAAGCGATGTAGAGATAGCCAACTTATCAGATGCACAGTTCAAAACACTGGTAATCAGGATGCTCACAGAATTTGTTGAACATAGTTGCAAATTAGAGCAAAAAGTGAAGGCTATGCTAAGTGAAATAAAGGAAAATATACAGGGAACCAACAGTGAAGGGAAGGAAACCAGGGCTCAAATCAATGGTGTGGACCAGAAGGAAGAAAGAACATCCAACCAGAACAGAATGAAGAAACAAGAATTCAAAAATATGAGGAGAGGCTTAGGAATCTCCAGGACATGTGTAAACGTTCCAACATCCAAATCACAGGGGTGCCGGAAGGAGAAGAACAAGAGCAACAAATTGAAAACTTATTTGAACAAATAATGAAGGAGAACTTCCCTAATCTGGTGAAGGAAATAGAGTTCCAGGAAGTCCAGGAAGCTCAGAGAATCCCAAAGAGGTTGGACCCAAGGAGGAACACACCAAGGCACATCATAATTACATTACCCAAGATGAAAGATAAGGAGAGAATCTTAAAAGCAGCAAGAGAAAAGGAGACAATTACCTACAAAAGAATTCCCGTAAGACTGTCAGTTGATTTCACAAAAGAAACCTTGCAGGCAAGAAGGGGCTGGAAAGAAGTATTCCAAACCATGAAAGGCAAGGACCTACATCCAAGATTACTCTATCCAGCAAAGCTATCATTTAGAATGGAAGGACAGATAAAGTGCTTCCCAGATAAAGTCAAGTTAAAGGAGTTCATCATCACCAAGCCATTATTATATGAAATGTTAAAGGGACTTATCTAAGAAAAAGATAAAAAATATGAACAATAAAATGACAGCAAACTCACAGTTGTTAACAACCACACCTAAAACAAAAACAAAAACAAACTAAGCAAACAACTAGAACAGGAACAGAACCACAGAAATTGAGATCACATGGAGGGTTATTGGTGGAGGAGTGGGAGGAGGAGAAAAGGGGAAAAGGTACAGAGAATAGGTAGTATAAATGATAGGTAGAAAAGGGGGAGGTTAAGAATAGTATAGGAAATGTAGAAGCCAAAGAACTTATATGTACGACCCATGGACATGAACTAAAGGGGGGGTGTGGGTGGAAGGGGGTGTGCAGGGCAGAGAGGAATGAAGGGGGGGAAATGGGACAACTGTAATAGCATAATTAATAAAATATATTTAAAAAAATAGACTTCAGGTGTCCTAGCCCCTAAGGGTGGCTCAACAAGGTCTATTTCCACATTGTCCCAGTATTTAACCACTACCAGTGACCTTAGCCCCAAGGTGTGCCTGATTTGTATAACTCAATCAGGTTATTCCCACTCACCCTGGTATAGTGACTGTTTTATTTTTATTTTTTTATTTTTAGAGAGAGGGGAAGGGAGGGAGAAAGAGAGGGAGAGAAACAGCAACGTATGGTTGCCTCTCACATGGCCGGCAACCCAGGCATGTGCCCTGACTGGGAATCGAACTGGCGACCCTTTGGTTCCCAGCCTGTGCTTAATCCACTGAGCTATACCAGCCAGGGCTATAGTGACAGTTTTAGATAAACCAGTCTAGTCATGAAAATACACCTTGATAAAAGTGGATTTTCTTTCATATTGGAGAAAGGTATCTAACCATTAACATCATCTTGAAAAACTGGCTAATTTTAGCAGTTTTATATTTATGTTAACAAAAATTAAGGTTTAGGTTACAATAAAGAATAAAAAGTGGTTATTTTAGCAAATGAGGTATTGCAATCCCAGACACAGATTCAGGTAGCAACCTAATTGTGCTCTGAAGGGAAGAAAGAAAGGCAATGTTTATAAAGGGCAAAATGTAAGAGCTGTACCCATTAAGGTCCTCCATGTAAATGAAGTATGTTGATTAGGTCAGTTGGGATTGGTTAGGCCAGTTATGTAAATGAAGGATGCTGGTTGTCAACATGGATTTTTTTTCAAGGTAAAGAATGCAGATAGTCTGGTTATTGTGGTTAGGAGTGTGTAAAGTTTATAAATGTCCATGTAGCAATCTTTGATATGGTGTTTGTTGTTTGGCCTTGAGCTGACTTTAGCAACTTAATAATAATTCTAAGAAATAAGACATGAAATGTGCATTGGTCCCACTTTATCAATAGCCTCTTGATTCCATTTTAAGTGATTCTCTTAGCAATGCTTATTCTATTTTATTTTCTCCATTATCAATTACAGTAATCTGTTTTGGAGTGCAAAGTTTGTAGCATAATCCTCTTTAGGACTACAAGTCGAGTAAGTGTATGGATTAAGGTGGTAGGCAACTGAAATGAAAACGCAGGAAGAGTAAAAAGTTTTGAAGAAGAAAGGTCATATAAAAGAGGATTGTTTAGCTGTAAGAAACTGGTAGCAGTCCTTTTCTTCTGAGAAGGGAACTAAGGTGGGAAATTTACTTTGTTCTATATAATATTTTATACTTCTTGGTTTTTGTATCGTGTATAGTAAAAAGTAATTTTGAATCAATGGTGTTACAGTCATCTGAAAAGTTCTATGAACACTTGTGTAGTTCTCACCTCCTTCTAAATTGATGTACTGCATACATGACACTAATGTCCCTGAGCCATTGCCCCTATGGATTTATTTATTTCAGTTGTCTATAGTAATAGATCGGTAATGATGCATGCACATTGCCTTTCCTTCTTGTAACTAACAATAATCAAAACCATCACTGGTGTGGCTCTCTCTCTATGAAGCATGCCCATTCCTTTCTCCACACTCTCCTTTCCCCAGGGTCTCTCCCTCTTTCTTTCCTAAGCTCCAAGGCTCCAAGGGCCTTTCTTTTGCTCTAATTCGTTTCCTGAGCCCATTTCTTCTATGGCTCACTTCTTCTATCTCTGTGACTTTTTACTGTAAATAAGCTTTCTCTTATAATTTGAAGAAAATATTCATCATGAATTCTCACATTCAAAATTATACTTGTGCTTCTATTTTTTTTAACAACTCATATCTTAATTCTATTGTATTTAGACTAAACTTTCCAAAATATACTTTTTTAAAATGTTGGGAACCATCCTGCCTGGTTTCAGAAGCTGTAACCCCCCATGGCTAAGGCTGAGTGAGAGACCTTGGGACCACAAGCCACTAAGGAGACAAAGCTTATCTCCCCTGCAGTGGCGCCACCTCTGCCCCCTTTACTTCACCCTGCTTGGCCACAGGCGGATGACTGGTTAGCCAATGACAGGTAAGTTTCCTCAAGGCAGGGACGACCTGAGATAGGCACAGTCACGAAAGGGCCTTCAGGGAAGGACTTGGGGGACTATAGGAAAAGGGGGTGATGGACCCTCACCCCTCAGCTTTGACATAGCCTGAGTCCTCATTCTGTCTATTAGAAGTCTCCTAATCTCTTGGCTGCCTTACTTCCCCTACCTGACTTAAGCCTGAAACAATTCAGGAGGGCAGTGCAGCCCTGGGCAGGAATGGGCAGTTCCCTGGGGCGATCAGGCCTAAGAAAGAAGGCATAAAATCCTATGAAAACTGCTTTGCTAAGAATGTCCTCCATTTTCTGATAAGGGTCCAAGCATGAAATGAGTTTGTTTCCCAAAGTTTTGTAGCCCTTTAGCTGACTGACCCTGACTCAAAATAAGCCCTCATAGTTCTTTGTATGTTATCTATTGTTTGATCCTTACTGCCTGACCATGATTGATAAGCTTTACCTGTATTCCTGTGCAAACTGAACCCAATAATAGCTCATTGAGGAACAGGCTCCTGGCCCTTTTCCTTTGAGAGATCAGCCACCTTTCCTCCCCAAGCAGATCATGTCTTGGTAGACTTATTCTCATCCATGGTAGATGGGGGTGCTCTGCGGGCA
This sequence comes from Micronycteris hirsuta, assembly GCA_004026765.1. Classification (NCBI taxonomy): domain Eukaryota; kingdom Metazoa; phylum Chordata; class Mammalia; order Chiroptera; family Phyllostomidae; genus Micronycteris; species Micronycteris hirsuta. The sequence continues at coordinate 7,036 of PVJI01023595.1, forward strand.
GAGCTCCCCTACATTAAAACATTTTTTGAATGTCACTATCTCAACTATTGGCCAAAAACACAATTCACGCTAAAATGATACTACATTTTATTTTTAAAAATCTGGCTTTTAGCCTGGCTGGTATGGCTCAGTGGATTGAGCGTGGGCTGGGAACCAAAATGTCCCGGTTCGATTCCCAGTCAGGGCACATGCCTGGGTTGCAGGCCAGGTCCCTGTGAGGGCCATGTGAGAGGCAACCATACATTGCTGTTTCTCTCCCTCTCTCTCTCCCTCCCCTCCCCTCTCTCTAAAAATAAATAAAAATAAAATCTTAAAAAAAAATGTATTGTTTATAAAAAAAAATCTGGCTTTTAAATTAAAAATGAGTAAACAAATAAAACAAAGAAAAGCCCTGACTGGTGTGGCTCAGTTGGTTGGGCATCCTTCCACAAAGGGAAATGTCACTGTTTTAGTTCCTGGTCAGGGCACTTGCCTGAATTGTGGGTTTGGTCTCTGGAAGGGGTGTGTGTGTGTGAGAGGCAACTCTTAGATGTTTCTCTCTCACATCGATATTTCTCTCCCTCTCATTCTCTCTCCCTCCCCCCTCTATAAAGATAAAAAAAATATAAAAAATCACCTTTTATTCTGAAAGGGTAATAAAAACAATGAAGATATGATCAACCGACATCAACTAGCTATAATTTGGAATCAGCTAAATTGTTAATTCCTTAAGGACAAAAATATTTTTAAGGATTTCTTTGTCTTCCACAGTACATTATCTTGAACATAGAAGATATTTAATAGTTGCTTCTCTGATTTGATGAACCAAAAATTCTAACATAAAAACACCAGAGCAATCTAAATATACACCTTATTTTTAGGTATTCTTACTGTTAATAAAGATGACATTGTAACGTTTAATATGCAGCTACTGAGATCAAGTTTTCTTTGCAACTCAGCATGACTAAAGCAAGTCAATAGGTGTTCTTATGTTTTTCAGATACTTCTAGCATTTTTTGTTATGTCACTTTAATCTTTGGTCACCAAAATTAAATTCTTAGCCAAAACCTTATTTTAACTACTATTTGGTGTGTTCATGAAACAAACTCAAAAGAATTCTAACTCATGGTGCAATACCATAATGACTTCAAGTACTAACCATGCTGCCTGCCTACCTTCCTGTATGTATATTTGTATTTACATATTTATATTGTATTTATTGTAATTCAATCTTTGTTTTTAAAAAATCAGCCATACTTCTTATTTAATACATTACCTGAGTGCTTTAAACACACAAAAATGTTGGAATCCCTTATGAAACTTTCCTATATCCATGCCAGAGTACTAGAGATGACATAGTGGTGTAACAAGAACTTTCGGTATTTGAAAAACAAACTCATTTAGATGGTTTGAAGTTAGAGCCTTATATGGCTGAGTCCATGCTGTAATGTGTCATGTGAGAGGATGATTCAGAATACACATATACATGTATAAACAAACACCAAATATTCTTCGGACTCACAGCTGTTGGGGTTATTATTACTAGTACCGATGTGATTTTTTTTTTATTATTGATATGATTAATGTGATCAAGATTATTCTCCCAAGTATTCATGACTGATTAAACCAATAGATAGATGGTCAGCCTTCAATGGACAAAGAATGTGCTTTGGTTGGCAGACACCAGCATTACCTCACCCCACATATGAAATTTCTTCAGAGAAATAATCCCAGTCTTTGCTCACATGTTAATGGGATATTTTTATGGACTAACATTTACAGTACTTCTGTGAATTTTACATCAATACTCAGTAGTTGTTTTTTTTTTTAAGATTTTATTTATTTATTTTAGAGAGAGGGGAAGGGAGGGAGAGAGAGAGGGAGAGAAACAGCAATGTATGGTTGCCTCTCACATGGCCCTCACTGGGGACCCGGCCCGCAACCCAGGCACGTGCCCTGACGGGGATTCGAACTGGGACCCTCTGGTTCCCAGCCTGCGCTCAATCCACTGAGCTACACCAGCCAGGGCAATACTCAGTAGTTTTTTAATGAATAAAAAAAGAGCTTTTTTTTCTTTTGTTACATTTAGTTTTAATATACCTGTAGCAATGTTTCACCCACATTGACCAGCACAAATTCTGGTAAATTGCCACAGGTCTCTCTTCTTAGAGCACTGGAACTTAGTGACCATAGCTCTCAGAATACTCTCTAACCAAGCCCATAATAGGCCCATGTGTATGTGTGCTCTTGCTGGAAGATCACTTTATTAATTTTTAAAAACTCAGTGTTTCCATCAGCAGGATTAGTTGTGTGTATTATCTAGCACCCATTTGCTGGGACTGTAAACATAGAGAACATCCAAACTTGTGGAGAATTTTTATGAGGTTTACAATTTTCTTTATTCATCCATTCCTGGACACTTAGGTTGTTTCCATGTCTTAGCTATTGTACATGATGCTGCAATGAACATGGGGGCTAAAATATCTTTTTGAGTTAGTATTTTCATTTATTTCAGATGAATATCCAGAAGTGGTGTAACAAAACTACTGGGTTCTGTTGCTCTGAGTCCTATTTCTCGCTGCTGATAAGAACCGTGACTCCCAATGTCAGAGTCTTATAAGGAAAGGAACTATTTATGCAAAAGTTATACAGGTTTAGAATAATGGTGGAATTTTGCCATTAAATCTCATTCCCTTTAGAAACAAAAAACACCCATAATCTCACAGTCCTGCCTCCAAATGCCAAACCAGGCCAGTCAGAGGTACTGTCTCTCAGGAAAAGAAATAGAAGTCTGTAGCTTAGCTGGGCAGATTCCCATCTGTGTTCTGGCTTCTTCTAGTTGCCCGTGCTCAGCTAGCTAGGCTCCTGCCCTTAATCCAAAACCATGTCCTCATAGTGGGCCAGTAGGGGTCTTTCTGCATCATTTCAAACCTCGTGGACAAGACCCGGCAAGGCTGCTACATCCTGCTTTTCTGCTTTCTAAGCTGCATGGTCCAGAGAGCACAAGAGAGCCTCTCAAGGCCCTCCTACTCTCCTTCCCACATGGTCCAGAGCTCTAGCATGGCTAAGAGAGAGAGAGACTGGCTGCTCCTGCACCTGGGTTTACATCCTGGCACAGACCTTCCTCTATAACCCCATTTCTGACTCCTTCCACACTGGGTTACACTTGCCTGCATGCTCGTTTCTTCGGCATTTTTCAGCTGCCATTGTTAGTCTGGGCAGGTGTGGCCCTGTGACAGAGAGCTAACCACCTTCCTGCTCTCACGCAGGTACAGCAAGCCCTTCTGGCTACTTCGCATCCCAGGTTAGAGTCAATCCCATTTCCCTGGCTCTGAGTGCCTGCCACAGCTACTTAACATCACTAAAACAGTTCTTTAGATATGCAAAGTAACTCTCAATGGCCCTACTCCACTTCCCCTTCCCCCAGCCAGTTATTGGGGGAACTTTCCCATTCTGGGGACCCCGATGTTCCCTGTTACAAGGGGATTACTGCATCATTTGATAGGTCTATTTTTAATTTTTTGAGGAATGTCTATACTGTTTTTCATAATGACTGTACCAATCTACATTACCACCAACAGTGCACAAGGGTTCCCCTTTTCTCCTCATCCTCACCAATACTTATTTCTTGTATTTTTGATAAAAGCCACTCTAATAGGCCTGTGGTGATATCTCATTATGGTTTTCATTTGTATTTCCCTGATGATTAGTGATGTCGAGCACCTTTTCTGTTGGCCATCTATATGTCTTTTTGGAAAAATGTCCATTTAGATTTTCTGTCCATTTTTAAAGATTTTATTTTTATTTATTTTTAGAGAGAGGGGAAAGGAAGGGGGAAAGAGAGGGAGAGAAACAACAATGAATGGTTGCCTCTCACATGGCCCTCACGGGGACCTGGCCTGCAACCTAGGCATATGCCCTGACTGGGAATCGAACCGGGACCGCTTGGTTCCCAGCCCATGCTCAATCCACTGCGCTACACCAGCCAGGGCAATTTTCTGTCCATTTTTAAAACAAATTGTCTTTTTACTATTGTATGAATTTTGAAAAGTATACTTTAAATATTAACCCTTATCAGATATATTATTTGCAAATATCTTCTCCCATTTGGTTACCTTTTCATTTTGTTGATCATTTTCTTTACTGTACAGAAGCTTATTAGTTATTGTATAGCATTTAAAAAAAAACAAACTGGGGATAGTGAAGATGGTGGCTCAGTAGGTGGAAGGTGAGCCCACTTGTTTGTGCCCCCAGCACAGATTTTCAGCCGATCTTCTGACAAGTGACCAGAACAACCAATGGAATCTTAGCTAATACGAATTTTTGAAGCCAAGCTTTGCACTGTCCAGTAAGACATTTTATAAGGTAAAGGGGAAATAACCCGTGTGAGGTGCCTGCAAGTGAGAGAACAGAGGTGAAAAATGCAGCTTAGCAGCTCCTACCTCTCCATGAGTGGGGTAGAGGGGCGTTCCCACATGGGGACACCCAACCCTAATCGGGAGCAACTTGGGAGGATACATGGATTCTGGGAGACTCAGGCCGCACACACACAGCAAGCAGCAAGTCCGTGGCTGCAGTGCCCACTGGGAGAGTCCAAGAGAGTAATTCTAGCTCCTAAAACTGTTGGAGGCACAAGCAGGCTGAAGCCAGCGAGAAAGATTTTTTGCCTTTTTGAAGAAGAGGAGTGCTTGGAGAGCTGGACAGTGGCTCTTAGCTGCAGTGTGGGTGCCACATAGGGACTTTTTAAAAAGGGGAGCACCTGGCTGGTGTAGCTCAGTGAGTGTGGGCCTGTGAACCAAAGGGTTGCCAGTTCAATTCCCAGTAAGGCACATGCCTGGGTTGCAGGCCAGGTCCCTAGTAGGGGGCACGTGAGAGGCAACCATACATTGCTCTTTCTCCCTCCCTTCTCTCTCTGAAAATAAATAAATAAAAAAATAAATAAATAAAGAGAGGAGCAGAAAGAGAGGAGCAGAGGCATGGCTGAGCAGGGAAACCATGCAAATGTGCAGCTGCTCCGCCAGCAGAGAGGCCTCATTCAAAGCACGGTTCATGCCCACTGAACCCAGCTGTCCAGGAAGTGTAGAAGGCTGCAAGGTGAAGGGATTATGGAGTCCCACCCAGCATGGCTGGCAAGCAGTGGGCTACGCACAGAATGGACGGAGGGTTTTGGTCTGAGCCTCCTGTGAGAGTAGTGAGGTAGGAACTGGGAAGGCTAGAGCCGAGCACCCGAGATTCTTTGTGGTCAGGCAGGGCCACTCAAGCCAATGAATACAAACCTCTGGGAAGGGGAAGGTGTGCTCATCCCCCACCTACAGGATTGCGAACCCCACGGAAGAGTAAGGCCAGGCTCAAGAACCCCCTGCCAGGTGCATATCCTCAGGAGAAACAAAGGGAATCTCCAAAGGAGCCCATTATGAACTTTTTTAAAATTAAAATAGTTTATTTATTTATTTTTAGAGAGAAAGAGAGGGAGAAAGAGAGGGAGAGAAGCATCCATGTGTGGTTGCCTCTCACATGCCCTATACTGGGAAGCTGGCCTGCAACCCAGGCATGTGCTCTGACTGGGAATCAAACCTGCAAGCAACCCTTTGGTTTGCAGGCTGGCACTCAATCTACTAAGCCACACCAGGCCAGGGCCTGAAATTTTATCAGACATTATGCTGGCTCCTTCTCAGGACCTATTCCACTGAAAACAGAATAGAGGGATTAGAAATTAGCCAGCGAGAGGTATTCAGAGCCCCACAAAGCCTCACAAAGAGCTTCCATCGGTGCCAAGCAGGGAAGAGCTGACACTTTTACACAAATTGGCCCCTCATATGAAACAGACAACTAATTCATCAGAAACTAATACATTATTGGAAATAATATGGACAGACCAAGATGTGTGATGCAGGGGTCGGGGAACACATGCACCATCTTCCTGCAGGGCTGTCTAATGTTAGATGAACCACCCCCGGGTCTTGTGCTGATAAAAAGCCAGCAGGACAGGAAAGCAGGGACCAGCCAAGCTAGAAGGAGACAGCCACAGACTGTGAATTGCTTGTAGTCTCAAATAGGCTGCCTAAAGCTAGACTGGGACACCAGCTGACGTCAGGGATGGGTCCTGACAGAGAAGACAGTAGGCCAGCAAACACTGGACTCTGCTGAGATGAATTCCACTTCGCCGGTTTTCATTATTGTTGTTATTTTTGCTCCTACATGGCTTTTTAATACTGTTTCTTTGTCTTCAATGTGTTCCTATTATTTCATTCTTTTTTATTTTATTTTACTTTATATATATTTTTATTTTTATTATGTTTTATTTTTATTTTAGTTTTAATTCCAATCTTATATTTTACTCCTTTCTCTCCATTTCACCTTCATCTCTCTCTTTATTGTTTTACATTTTATTTTTCCCCTTCTATGCCTTGTTTCTATTCCACACCCTTACTTTCTCCTCCCTCCATCCTCTCAAAACCACCTTTCTTTAATTAGTCATCTCACATTCTTTTTCCCATTCTTATAATATCCTTATTGTCATTTCACTTTTATTAATATTTGTATGGATGTCATTGATGTTGGGGCTGTTGCATTTCTTCAATTTTATACCTAGTGGTTTACTATTTTTTATTATAAATCTCATATTTTACTGTTCCCCTGTCCTACTGCATTTTGCATCCTCCAGCCCTGTCTTATTTTCATTTTAAATTTTATTTTCTCCCTTTCTTAGCCTGATTTCTAACCCTTACACTTATTATTTCTCCTCTCTCTACCCCTCAAAATCAGTTTTCTTTCCTTTAGACATCTCACAATTTTTTTTTAAATTTTTGTTTCTTTCTTATAATATTATTACTCTCCACTTTTATTACTCTTTGCTCCTTTGTTGTGGATATTGCTGTGGTGGTTGTTTTTCTTCAACTTGGTTCCTATTTTTTCACTATTTTTTCCTCCAAACCTCATATCCCTCAAATCATACTCTTCCCTTTTCTTACTCCAGTCTGCCCTATTCCTTCCCTATATTATTTACATTATAAATTTTATTTTCTCCTTCTTTTTACCTTGTTTCTATTTTCTCTTATTATTTCTTCTCCTACTACGCTCTCATAATCATTTTTCTTTCTGTTAGTCATCTCATATTCTTTTAAATAATATTCTTATTCTCTTTCCACCATTATTAATATTAGCTCATTTGTTGTTGCTACTGTACTAGTGGTTGGTGGGTAGTTTTGCTGGTGTGAGTGTTATTTGCTGGGTTGTTTTGTTCTGGCAGCTCCTGTACAGCAGCATAGAAGACACAGTGAGGGTTATGACTCTCAGTCAGTCAGCTGGAGGGGAAAACCCACCAATGAAAAAGCCAACAACAACCCAAACTCAATTGTAATAAGAGAGCCCACATAAACTGCCTAAAGGATATCCCTAGAGTATCCATCTCAGGAGTTCAAGGAGACTGACTGCTCTACTGAGTCCCACAAGACTCCTACCACAGAAGGTTACCCCATGAAGAGAGGGAGTCAAAGCAGATAAATCTAATATGCAGAAACGAACAAACAAAAAAGAGCTACCTAAAATGGTGAGACAAAGAAAAAAACCCCAATTGAAAGGAAAGGAAGAATCCTCAGAAAGAGTGCTAAATGAAATTGAGGCAAGCAATTTATCAGACACAGAGTTCAAAATAATGGTTATAAGGATACTAAAGGAACTCATTGAGAACTACAAGGAATGTAGTTGGAACTATATCAGCATGAAAAAGAACATAGAAACTATGAATAAGAACCAGGAGAAGATGAGGAACACAATATCTAAAATGAAGAATACACTAAAAAGAATTAAAAGCAGGCTAGATGAAGCAGAGAATTGAATCAGTGAGTTGGAAGACAAGGTAGGGAAAAAAAACTCAGCCAGAGGAACAAAATGAAAAAAGACTCCCAAAAGAGTGAAGACAGTTTAGGGGAGCAGCAGGGCAACATGAAATATAACAATATTTATATCATAGGGCTTCCAGAAGGAGAAGAAAAAGAGGAAGGGATAGAAAACCTGTTTGAAAAATAATGACAGAAAATATCCCTAACTTGGTGAGGGAAAAAGTCATGCAGGTTCAGGATGCACAGAGGGCCCCAATCAAGATGAACCCAGAGGTTCACTCCAAGACACATCATAATTAAAATGGCAAAATTTAAAGACAAAGAGAGAATCTTAAAGGCAGCAAGGGCACACAGCTAGTAACGTACAAGGGAACTCCAATAAAGCTATCAGCTGATTTCTCAACAAAAACACTATATGCCAGAAGGGAATGGCACAAAATATTCTGAGTAATGAAAAGCAAAGACCTGCAACTAAGACTACTATACCCAGCAAGACTCTCAATTAAAATGGAAGTCCAAAAAAGGAGCTTCCAAGACGAAAAAAAGTCTCAAAGAGTACATCTTCACCAAACCAGCATTGCAAGAGATACTATAGGGACTAGTTTAAGAAGATGAAGACAGAAGAAGAAGAGAGAGAGAGGAACACAGGCACAAAGGGAAAAAATTGAAATAAATGAATACCTACCAATAATAAACCTTACATATAAATGGATTAAATGCTCCAATCAAAAAATATAGGAGACTTCTGGTCAAGATGTGGTATAAGCAGACAATGCTCACCTCTTTGCTCAACCACATCAAAGTTACAACTAAAACATAGAACAACCGTCACTCAGAACCATCAGAAATTGAGCTGAATAGAAGTCTGACAGTTATAGAATTAAAAAAAAAAACACATCCATCCAAAGTGGTAGGAGGGGCACAGATGCAAAATGGGCTGCTCCCATGCCCACGTGTGGTGGATAAAAGTTTGGGAGGGATATCTTGTGAACAAGGAGTCCCAGCCCCACACCAGGCCCTCCAGCGCAGGGTTCTAGTGCAGGAAGACAAATCCCCACAACTTCTGGCTTCAAAAACCAGTGGGAATTGAGTCACTGGAAGAAACTACTGGAACCCCAAGCGGTTCCTCTTAAAGAACCCACATACAAACTCCCCTACTCAGATTCACTTCCTCTGAGCTCTAGCCCAGGGATAGCAGCTTGAAAGGCACCAGTGTGATACAGGGAGAAGCTAAAGTGTCTGGCATCAAGGTGAGCAGAGGCCATTGTCCCTTTTCTTAACCCTCCACCCAGAGAGCCAGCAAGCTGGTGCTATATCTGAGACTCCAACAACATGGCTGACACTGTTTGACCTGCCTTGGAGATCCCCAGAGACTCCAACCCATGTAATTTATAGGTCCACCCATGCAGCTTTTCCATATGAATGGCTGGTCTTGTCTCATGCTTCACAACTTCCTAAATCCTATCAAACAAGCAACAGCTGGCCTCAGTGAGTCCCAGGCCTGACACTAGCAGCAGGCAGCCTAGATTTACAGCTTGGCTTCACCTGGGAATCTGCAAGCCCAGCATAAGTAGCAGCCATCTCAGATTGATTTATAGATCAGGCAGGGTAGTCTTGGGCAAAACACAGACTACCTTGGGGGCTGACCTTGTCCTGTACCATCTGGGAAACCCCAGGTCAGCACACCAAGCTGACAGCTACAGACCACGTCAAGAAACACCACCACCTTGCCCCTTTTGCAGCTGTTAGCCCACAAGGGGTGGAGGTTGGTGGTCAGTGGTCAGAGTCAGTCCTTGCAGCTGACTGGCCTGGGTAAATCCCTCCCATTGACCTGCCAACAGGAACCAAAGCTCAACTACAAGAGGTGGGTATACTCAGGCAACACAAAGGGCGCACCTCAAGTACCCAGCTTGGATGATAGAGGAGGTGGTGCCACTGGACTCTACAGGACACCTACTACATTAAGCCACACTACAAAGACACAAGAGTCAAAGCAGTTCTATCTAACGCATAGAAACAAACACAGGGAAGCTGCCAAAATGAGGAGACAAAGAAACATGGCCCAAATGAAAGAACAGATCAAAACTCCAGAAAAAGAACTAAACACAATGGAGATAAGCAATTTTTCAGATGCAGAGTTCAAAACACTGGTTATAAGGATGCTCAAGGTACTTAGTGAGGACTTCAACAGCTTAAAAAAGATCCAGTCAGAAATGAAGGATACACTAATTGAAATATAGAATAATTTACAGGGAAACAACAGTAGAGTGGATAAAACCAAGAATCAAATCAATGATATGGAACACAAGGAAGCAAAAAACAACCAATCAGAACAGCAATAAGAAAAATAATCCAAAAGAAAGAGGATAGTATAAGCAGCTTCTGGGACAACTTCAAGAGGTCCAACATTCACATAATAGGGTGTCAGAGGGAGAAGAGAAAGAGCAAGAAGTTGGACATCTGTTTGATAAAATAATGAAAGAAAACTTACCTAATTTGGTGAAGAAAGTAGACATACAAGTCCAGGAAGCACAGAGTCCCCCAAACAAGGTGGATGCAAAGAGGCCCACTCCAAAACATATAATTAAAATGCCAAAAGTTAAAGATAAAGAGAGAATCTTAAAAGCAGCAAGAGAAAAACGGATAATTACCTACAGGAGCATTCCCGTAAGACTGTCAGCTGATTTCTCAAAAGAAACTTTGCAGACTAGAAGGGATTGGCAAGAAATTCTCAAAGAAATATTCAAAGTCAAACACCTATAGCCAAGATTGCTCTACCCAGCAAAGATATCATTTACAACCAAAAGGCAGATATAGAACTTCCCAGACAAGAGAAAACTAAAGGCGTTCATCATCACCAAACCATTATTATATGAAATGTTAAAGATACTTATTTAATAAAAGGAAGATCAAAACTGTGAGCCATAAAATGGCAAAAAATGCAAATCTATCAACAATTGAATCTAAAAATACAAACTAAGCAAACAAGAAGAACAGAGACAGAATGATGAATACAGAGAGTGTTTTGATGGTTGCCAGGTGGGAGGTAGGGTGAGGGGGAATGGGTGAAGAGGTGAGGAGATTAAGAAGTACAAATAGGTGGTTACAGAATAGCCGTGGAGATGTAAAGTGCAGTGTAGGAAATGGAGCAGCCAAAGAACCTATACTCGTGTCCCATGGACGTGAACAATGGTGGGTGGATTGCCTGAGGGAGTGGGAGATGCTGGCTGGAGGGAGGCAAAGTTGGGGGGGAATTCAGACAACTGTAATAGTATAATTAATAACATCTAATTAAAAATAAAAAAAGACAAAAAATTGTATCTTATTTAGTGGCACACACAAAAAATGAAATATGGATTCATTCTACAACATGGATAAACCTTGAAAATATTATGGTAAGTAAAAAAAGTCAGACACAAAAGGCCTCATATTGTGTGATTTAATTTATATAAAATTTTCAAAATAGGCAAAGTCCCCCAAACAGAAATAAGTTAGTTTTTTCCAAGGTCTGGGCAAGGGGGAAATGGAGAATGGCCCAAAATAGATATGGAGTCTCTTTTTGGAGTGATGAAACGGTTCTGGAATTATGTAATGGTGTTTGCATAACTTTGTGAATGCCCAAAGTTCTTGAATCATATACTTTGAAAAGATATTTCTCAAAGAAAAGGTTTAAAAATGCAGTAAAAACTTTTCTGAGTCTCCTTACTTTTCATGGCAAAGTACTATTTGCAAATGTTCAATAAGAATCTATCCTTTTCAATGATCTGGTTGGGTAGCTCAGTTGGTTAGAGTGTCCTCCTGGTACACCCAGGTTTTAGGTCTGATCCCCAGTCAGGCATGTACACAAATGAACCAATGGGCCCTGGCTGGTGTAGCTCAGTAGATTGAGTGCGGGCTGCGAACCAAAGAGTCACCAGTTGGATTCCCAGTCAGGGCACATGCCTGGGTTTCAGGCCAGGTCCTCAGTAGGGGCCACATGAGAGGCAACCACACATTGATGTTTCTCTCCCTCTTTCTCCTTTCTGTCTAAAAATAAATAAAATCTTAAATAATAATAATAAAATAAAATAAAAACTAAAAAAAAAGAATCAACCAATGGTCCTGGCAGGGTATGTGAGTTGGTTAGAGCATTGTGCCCATACTCCAAGATTGCAGTTCTGATCCCTGGTCAGGGCACATACAAGAAACAATGGATGAATGCATAAACAAGCAGAACAGCAAGTCGATGTTTCTCTCTCTCCCCCTCTTTCCTCTCAAATTAATTTAAAAAGTCAACCAATGAATGTATAAGTAAGTGAAACAACAAACTGATGTTTCTCTTTCTCTCCCTTCATCTTTCTGTAAAATCAATCAATAATTTTTTTTTAATTTTAAAAATCTATTCTCTTCTATACTGGAATATAATTAGACTGATTGTGAAATCAAGGCCCTAGCTGGAATGTCATATTTGAGAAGGATGCTTATTTAATCAAGTATGATAAGCCACTTTAATAGAAAAAGTTGACTTTATTTACGGAGAAAATGCCTATGACCCTTGTAAGGAAATCTGACTCAGTGCCTGGTTTAGAGGATCCCAGCCTCACAGGTGGTGAGGAAGGTTACTTAGGCCAGGAACCTAAGAGAACTGCAGGGACCTCAAGGAAGAAATTCATCCAAATTTGTAGATATTGCAGGTATAATACAGTGAAGAGTTCTGGTGGCTTCATTTCATAACTTCCAGATAACAAAAGAGAGGCTTTTAGAAATTTAGTCCAACATTCCTTATGAAAACTTCCAGACAGAAATTAATATGGTAGCCTTAGTATTACTTCAATGCTGTGTTACTACAGATTTGCAAAGCAACCTCAGTGAGGCCTGTGTGGTTAATTAATACCTGTTGCACATATGTAAATAATTAGGCCAAACATAATGAGACTAACCCTTTCTCATGTGAGCAGAAATAATTTTTGAGATTATTATGATCACAAATCTGGAACAAAAGAGATTGTTACAGAAAATCTTTGAAAATGGCTAAAAAATATTACTGAGTTTATCTTCAATGAACAAATACTACTGGGTTTATTTTCAATGAACACTAGGTGTTATCTAGTGTACGTACCCAAGTTATCTTTTCTACAGTTTTTTTTCACCTTTTACTGTCTTTAACCGAGCTATTTTGCATTCTGCAATTGTGAAACCAGTATAGCAGCGCCCCCTCACTGGGATATTAGCATACTCCAAGCAGGGCAGTTTCCTTACCAGGGGTCAGGAGGAGATTCTTGAGAGAAATTAAAGTTAGCTACCAGTTAAGGAAACATTACAAATTTTGTGCTGTTTGTCTCATGGTCATTCTCTAGATTCTATTTAACATCATGTCTAAGGTTTGAAAGGGAAGGAAATATAATGATGTACTCTTTTTGGACTTTTGGTTGGGGATATTAATATTTTAGTAGTAAAATCAAGGTAAACCGAGCAGAGCCTTTGCTCATTTTTCTTTGTTTTTTGTTATTTTGTTTTTCAACTACAGTTCATATTCAACATCACTTTGCATTAGTTTCAGGGATACAGCATAGTGGTTAAACAATCATGTATTTTACAAAGCCTTTGCTCTTAAAGCTGATTCTGCCAGCCAGAAGGGATGGATGGGAATTTTGGGAACCAGCATGTGGTGTACAAGTAGCCAAAGGGAGGCAGAATCTGAAAAGAAACTGATGTGGCTTGTGGAAATGATCCTCAGAAGAATAAAGAGTTGATAAATTTGAATTTGTATTGCTTTTGGGAAAAAAAAAAGGAAAAAAAAACATAAAAGAGGAGCTGAACCTGTATCCAAGAGATGCCACCTTTTAGCATCCTAGACAGAGAGTGTATAAGACTCTCAGGAATCTCTCTAGAGCAGACAGAAAAGCTTGACCTGGAGAGAGGAGAAGGTTGGAGCACTGGATAGCATGTAATGCACACTTGTGCTGCTCAGACACAGTATCTTGTCTTTTGAAAATGGGTCACCTTTCCCTGCTTCCTTAAGTCAAGCAATTTTGAATTGTATCTTGGACATTGCAGAATGTCCAAGATACACAGTGAAGACTCTAGATTATATTTCTGTGGCAGTGATTTCCACACACGTGTAAACACGCAGTCCTGAGAATTTACACGTTTTGAGCACAGCTCCGTGTGATTCCTGTGTGAGCAAGTGTGGATCATGTCTGTGGAATGGGAATACTCTAATAGGAATTTGGCAAAGATGTATCTTAAAAAATTCTGGCTTGCTGTGCCCTGCTATGAGTAATCCTACCTGTTCTGCTTAATTTCATGAATAATCAATCCAATGTAAATGTGTCTTAATGCCTCTAATAAAAGCCCCGGCTAAGCAACCCACGAGGTCTTTCTCCCCAAGATGGGGATGGTGGAGGAGACCTGTGGCTGCCGGATTCTCACCTCTAAGCGTGTCTCTGGGTAAGATTGATTCACGCGATCGGGGCGGTCCCCCCACGGATTTCGCGGGTCGAAATCCGCGACATATTTCTCCAAAGAGTGTTAATTATTATTATTTTGAGTGGGAAGTTAACTTGGCCAAACGTAAACTGTAAGCAGTTTTTGAGGGGCAGCAGCTCAGATCTCTGTTCATTCCTTTTGTACTTAGCTGAGTTATTGGAGTCTGTCTTGTTGATGTAAGGTTCTGAGACTTGGGCAGAGTTTATAAACAGAATTAAAGGCTCTCCCTTTCTGGCTCACTTTTATCTCAGATCCTACCCTCCCAACTTTCCAGGATCTGTGGTTGCTCTAAATTCCATTCTCTGATTCCTCAGGCCAGAAGGGGGCTGTTTTCTATTAGACTTTTAGGCTTACCCAGGAGTACTAACTTCAGCCTGCCCTCAGGGTAAAATCCGTAATGATAGTAAACTCATCCTCTTCTGATCCTTCTTCCAAGTTTTGATTCTTCCTGAATCTTTTCACTTTTTTGGTTCACTTTTCAGTTTTGGGTGGTTTATTTTTTGGTCTGGATTTTGTAGTTGTTATTTGTGATGAGTGGGCCTGCTAGAGTCCTGCTCGGCCATCTGAGACATATATCACATGGTATCAGTGGGACTGAGCCTGTTTTCCCAAACCATAACTGATAATTTTTTTGATTTTTCTAATTTTTGTCTCACTTTTCCTTCATCCCATACATGTTTCCTAAATGACTTACACCAAGTCTTTATCTTAGGGCCAATTTAAGGGTGATATAAATTAAGATTCATTCATTTATTTAATCATTTGGTTATTCACAAACATTACTTAATATAACCATCCCAACAGCCCTTAAAGTACACTGTGAGGAAAACTTAAGTATTACCTGTATTTGACATAGCACTGACTTTTAGCAAGATTGTATCATGCCTATGATACTACATTTGATAAGTGGCAGAATCTAATTTCAAAGCTGGATGTGTCTAATTCTAAAATCTTATAGCATTGTGTGTTTTGGATTATTTTTCTTTTCCTTGTTTTTCATATGTACACTGAAGGTAATAATGTGTGTAACAGGATTATTGTGTTAGTTAAATGAGATATTGTGGATATAGGACATAGTGCCTATAAAATATTAGGTATTATATCAGTCACCTTTCTTT
>PVJI01023596.1:0-23308 GCA_004026765.1 Micronycteris hirsuta
GAAGGGAGGAGGGGAAGGGAGATGTTGCAAATAACTGTAATCGAACGACAATAAAGTAATTATTTAAAAAAAGACTGAGATATATGGATCATTTCATAGGTGTTTATTTAACTTTAAAAGAAATTGACAATTTATTTTCAAAATGAATGTACCATTTCATATCCTCCACTAAAAAAAATGTGTGAAGTTCTAGTTTCTCTACATCCTCACCAATAACTGGTATGGTCACTGTTTTTCTTTTTTTATTTTTTCTTTTGAATGGGACATTCTAGTATAAGTAAGGTAACATCTCATTGTGATATTAATTTGTACTTTCAAATAGTTAGTGACTTTCAGCGTCTTTTCTTCTGTTATTTACTCTTAGTTTAAGAATCTGTTCAAATCTTTATCCTAATCTTTTACAAGGTTGTTTGTTCTCTTATTTTTAAATTTTAGAATTCGTTATATACTAAATACAAATCCTTTATCAGATATTTGCTCTGAAAATATTTTCACCCAGTAATGGTTGGTCTTCTCATTCTCTTCACTGTCTTTCAAAGAAATGTTTTTAATATTCGTAAAGTCAAATTCATTATTTAAAAAAATAGACCGTACTTTGGTATAGCTAAGAAATCTTTGCCTAACACAAGATCACAAAGATTTTCTCCTGTTTTCTTAGAAAAGTTTTATTGTTTCAGACTTTGTGTTTAGAGTTATAATGCATCTTGAATTGTTTTTTTATATACTATGGATCAAAGTTCATTATTTTTACATATAGAAACCCAATTGCTTCAGCATTTTATTTTATTTTTTACTTTTTTATTAGATACTTTTGAATTTTAATGTTGTTCAAGTACAGTTTTCTGCCTCCCCCCCACCCCTACCACCTCAGCCATACCCACCTTCCTCCCCTGTTTCCACATCCCTTTGGTTTTGTCCATGTGTCCTTTATACATGTTCCTGAAAACTCTTCCCTCTTTCCCCCACGTCCATTATCCCCTCTTACTTCCCCTCTGGTTACTGTCAGTTTGGTCTTAATTTCAATGTCTCTGGTTGTATTTTTCATGCTTGTTTGTTTTGTTGATTAGCTTCCACTTATATGTAAGACAATATGGTATTTATCTTTCTCTGCCTGGCTTGTTTCACTTAGCATAATGCTCTCCAGTTCCATCCATGCTGTTGCAAAGGGTATAAGCTCCTTCTTTCTCTCTGCTGCATAAAATTCCATTGTGTAAATGTACCACAGTTTCTTGATCCACTCATTTGCTGATGGGCACTTAAGTTGCTTCCAGCACTTGGCTATTGTAAACTGTGCTGCTATGAACATTGGAGTGCATAGGTTCTTTTGGATTGGTGTTTCAGGGTTCTTAGGATATAATCTTAGCAGTGGAATTGCTGGGTCAAATGGTAGTTTCATTTTTAGTTGTCTGAGGAAATTCCATACTGTTTTCCATAGTGGTTTCACCAGTCTTCAATCCTACTAACAGTGCAGTAGGGTTCCCTTTTCTTCACAACCTCTCCAACACTTGTTGTTTGTTGCTTTGTTTATGATGACCATTCTCAGTGGTGTGAAGTGGTATCTCATTGTGGTTTTAATTTGCATCTCTCTGATGGCTAACAATGCTGAGCATCTTTTCATATGTCTCTGGGTCCTCTGTATGTCCTCCTTGGAGAAGTGTCTGTTCAAGTATTTTGCCCATATTTTAAATGGGTTGCTTGTCTTCTTAGAATGGAGTCGTGTGAGTTTTTTATATATTTTGGAGATCAAACCCTTGTCTGAGGCATCATATGTTTTCCCATAGAGTTGGTTTTCTTTTCATTTTAATGCTTATTTCTGTAGCCATGCAGAAGCTTTTTATTTTGATGAGATCCCATTTGTTTATTATTTTCTTTATGCCCCTTGTTCTAGGGGACATACAGTGAAACTATTGCTGTGTGGAAAATCTGAAGTTTTCCTGTCTATGTTCTCCCGAAGGACTTTTATGATGTCACAACTTATATTTAAATCTTTTTTCCACCTTGAATTTATTTTTGTGTATGGTGTAAGTTGGTTCTCAAGTTTCATTTTTTTGCATGTAGCAGTCCATATCTCCCAACATCATTTGTTGAAGAGTCAATTTTTACTCCATTTTATGCTTCTCCCTCTTTGTCAAATATTAATTGACCATAGAGACTTGGGTTTATTTCTGGGCTCTCTATTCTGTTCCATTAGTCTATGTTTCTGTTCTTATTTCAATACCAGGCTGTTTTGATTACACTGGCGTTGTAATACAGTTTAATGTCAGGTATTGTGAGCCCTCTTACTTTGTTCTTCTTTCCTAAAATTGCTGCAGCTATCTGGGGTTATTTATGGTTCCATATAAATTTCTGAAGTGTTTGTTCTATATCTGTGAAATATGCCATTGTTAATTTAATAAGGATTGCACTGAATTTCTAAATTGCTTTGGGTAGTGTGAACATTTTGATGATGCTAATTCTTCCAATCCATGGACACAGTATATATTTTCATTTGTTTGTGTCTTCCTTGATTTCTTTCTTCAGTGTTGTGTAGTTTTCTGAGTACAACTCTTTTACCTCTTTGGTTAGGTTTATTTCTAGGTATTATATTTTTCTTATTGCTCTATCAAATGGGATTTTTTCCCTGGTTTCTTTTCTGATATTTCATTGTTGGTATACAAAAATTCCTTTGATTTCTGAATATTGAGTTTGTATCCTGCTGTTTTGCCAAATTCATTTATTAGGTCAATCATTTTTTGGTGTAGTCTTTAGGATTTTCTATGTACACTCATGTCATCTGCAAACAATGACAATATTGTTTCCTCTTTCCCAATTAGGATGCCTGTTATTTTCTTTTCTTGTCTGATTGGTATGCCTAGAGAAGCCAGTACTATGTTGAATAGAAGTGGGAAAAGTGGATAACCTTTTCTCGTTCCTGATCATACTGGGAAAGACTTTAGTTTTTGCCCATTGAGTAGGACGTTGGCTATGTCTCTCATATATGGCCTTTGTTATGTTGAGGAATGCTCCCTCTATTCCCTCTTTGCTGAATATTTTAATTATAAATGGATGCTGTACCTTATCAAATGCTTTTTCCACATCTATTGATATGATCATGTGATTTTTGTCTTTGCTTTTGTTTATGTGATGTATTACATTTATTGATCTGTGAATATTGTACCATTCTTGCATCCCTGGGATGAATCCTATGTGATTATATTACATGATCTTTTTAATGTATTGCTGGAAGTGGTTTGCCAATATTTTATTGAGGATTTTAGTGTGTATGTTCATCAGTGATATTGGCCTGAAGTTTTCTTTCTTTGTTATGTCTTTATCTGGTTTTGGGATTAGGATGGTGCTGGTTTCATAAAAAGAGTTTGGGAGTTTTCTGTGTTATTGGATTTTTTGGAATAGTCTGAGGGATCAGGGTTAGCTCTTTCTTAAATGCTTTGTAGAATTCTCCTGTGAAACCATCTGGTCCAGGGCTTTTGTATATTGGGAGTTTTTTGAATACTGGTTCAATGTTGTCAGATATTATTGCCCTGTTCAGGGTTTCTGCTTCTTCATTCAGTTTTGGAAGATTATATTTTTTGTAGATATTTGTCCATTTCACCTAGGTTTTCAAATTTTTGGCATATAGTTCTTTGTAGTAATTTCTTACAATCTTGTGCATTTCTGTGGTATCAGTTGTAATCTCTCCTCTTTCATTTCTGATTATGTTTATTTTGGTCATCTCTCTGTTTTCTTTGATGAGTCTGTTTACTTGTTTGTCTTTTTTTTATCTTTTCAAATAACTAGCTTCTGGATTTATTGAGCCTTTCAATTATTCTTTTAATCTCTATATCTTTTAATTCTGCTCAGATCTTGCTTATTTCCTTCCTTCTACTTGTTCAGGCCTTTGTTGTTTTTCCTCCAGTTCTTGTAGGTTTAAGATTAGGTTGTTTATTTGAAATGTTACTATTTTTTTAGATAGGCTGTATAGCTATGAAATTCCCTCTCAGGACTGCCTTCACTGTATCCCATAAGTTTTGGATTGTTGTGTGTTCCTTTTCATTTGTTTCCCGAAACATCTTGATTTCTTCCTTGATCTCATTCTTGACCCATTCATTGTTGAACAGCATGCTATTCAATCTCCATGAGACTGAGTATTTTTGAGTTTTTTCCTTAAGGTTGGTTTCTAGTTACAATCCTGTGTGGTCTGAGAAAATGCTTGATATGATTTCAATTTTATTTAAATTTTTGAGGCTTGTTTTGTGTCCTATCATGTGGTCTATCTTTGAAAATGTTCCATGTGCATTTGAAAAGAATGTGTGTTTTGCTTCTTAAAATGAAAGATTCTATATATATATGTGTGTGTGTGTGTGTGTGTGTGTATGTGTGTGTGTGTGTATATATATATATATATATATACACACACACATACCTATATATAGTTCATTTTATCTAATGTGCCATTGAGTTCCACAAAATCTTTGTTGATATTGTGTTTAAAGGATCCATCCATTGTTGACAGTGGGGTCTTAAAATCCCCTACTATAATTGTGTTGCTATCAGTATCTTTCTTGAAGTGTTCCAAAATTTTCTTTATGTATTTGGGTGCTCCTATGTTGGATGTATATATATTTATAATGTTTATGTCTTCTTTTCTTTTTTTAATTTTTAAATTACTTTATTGTTGTTCCATTACAGTTGTCTGCATTGTTCTCCCCTCTCCTTCCCCCACCCCATCCAAAACCACGTCCCTCCCTTGCTTCCAACCTCCCCCTTGGTTTTGTCTATGTGTCCTTCAAAGTAGTTCCTGAAAACTCTTCCCCCCACAATCCCCTTCCCCCACCCCTCTGTCACTGTTAGCCTGTTGCTAATTTCAATGTCTATGGTTATATTTTGCTTGAATTTTTCTTTTTTTGATTATGTTCCAGTTAAAGGTGAGATCATATGGTATTTGTCCCTCACCACCTGATTTATTTTACTTAGCATAATGCTCTCCAGTTCCATTCATGCTCTTGCAAAGAGTATAAGCTCCTCTCTGCTGCATAGAATTGCATTGTGTAAATGTACCATAGTTTCTTGATCCACTCATTTGCTGATGGGCACTTAGGCTGCTTCCAGCACTTGGCTATTGTGAATTGTGCTGTTATGAACATTGGAGTGCATAGGTTCTTTTGGATTGGTGTTTCAGGGCTCTTAGGGTATAATCTCAGCAGTGTAATTGCTGGGTCCAAAGGCAATTCTATTTTTAGTTTTCTGAGGAAATTCCATGCTGTTTTCCAGAGTGGCTTCACCAGTCTTCAATCCCACCAACAGTGCAGTAGTGTTCCCTTTTCTCCACATCCTCTCCAACACTTGTTTATCGATTTGTTTATAATGGCCATTCTGACCAGTGTGAGATGGTATCTCATTGTGGTTTTAATTTGCATCTCTCTGATGTCTAGTGATGCTAAGCATCTTTTCATATATCTCTGGGCCCTCTGTATGTCCTTGGAGAAGTGTCTGTTCAAGTCTTTTGCCCATTTTTTAATTGGGGTTTTTGTCTTCTTGGAGTGGAGTCATATGAGTTCTTCATATATTTTGGAGATCAAACCTTTGTCTGAGGTATCATTGGCGAATATTTTTTCCCCTAAGGTTGGTTCTCCTTTTATTTTAATAATGTTTTCTTTAGCCATGCAAAAGCTTTTTATTTTGATGAGGTCCCATTTGTTTATTCTTTCCTTTATGTCCCTTGCTCTAGGGGACGTATAAGTGAAGATGTTGCTGAGTGGAATGTCTGAGATTTTCCTTTCAATGTTTTCCGCTAGGATGTTTATGGTGTCATGACTTATATTTAAGTCTTTTATTGAGGTGGGTCTCTTGTAGGCAGCATAAGTATAGGTCATTATATCTTATCCATTCAGCTATTCTATGTCTTTTGATTTGAGCCTTCAATCTATTTACATTTAAGGCTATTATTGATAGGTACTTATATTCATTGCCATTTTTTGTACCTGTGTTTTTCTCATATCTCTCACTCTTTTTCTTCCTTTTATTAAATCATTCCCTTTAGCATCTCTTGCAGAGATGGTTTGATGGATGTGTATTCTTTCAGACTTCTTTTGTCTGGTAAACTCCTTATTTGGCCTTCCATTTTAATTGAGAGCCTTGCTGGATAGAGTATTATTGGTTGCAAGCCTTTGATTTTTGTTACTGTGAATATTTCTTGTCGTTCTCTTCTGTCTTGGAGCATTTTCATTGAGAAGTCAGCTGCTAGTCTTATCAGGACTCTCTTTTATGTTACTTCCTGTTTCTCCTTTGTTGCCTTTAAGATTCTCTCTTTGTCTTGGAATTTTGCCACTTTAATTATGATGTGTCTTAAAACGGGCTTCTTTGGGTTCCTCTTGAATGGGACCCTCTGTGTTTCCTTGATTTGTGTGACTTCTTCTCTCTTCAAATTAAGGATGTTTTCCATCATTATTTTTTCAAACAATTTTTCTATCCCTTGCTCTTCTTCTTCTCCATCTAGTATCCCTATTATGCAGATGTTATTCTGTTTCACGTTGACTTGCTCTTCCTTTAACACCTCTTCATTCTTTCTGAGTCTCTTTTCTTTCTCTTTCTGGGTATTTTGTTTTACCTTGTCCTCCAGCCTGCTGATTCTATCCTCTGCTTCATCCAGCCTGCTTGTAGTTCCTTCTAGTGTGTTTTTTTTATTTGTGAAATTTTATTGTTCATTTTTTCCTGTTTTTTTTTTTTTTGTTTATAGTTCCTATTTCCTTTTTCATACTGTTGTAGTTCTCACTCAGTTCCTTGTAGTTGTCTGTCAGTTCCTTCAGCATCCTTATAATCATTCTCTTGAATTCTACATCTGATAGTTTGGTTACCTCCATTTTGTTTAGCTCTTTTAGTGGGGAGTCTTCCATTCCTTTTGATTGCGTGTTCTTTTTTTGTCTCCCCATTTTAGGTGACTCTTTTTGTTTCTTTCTGCACTTTCAGATGTTTTGTTTTGGTAGCTGTCTTTGTAGGGTGAACTTCTGTGGTAGGAATTCTATGGGTTTCAGTGGTGTGGTCTCTTTGATATCCTTGTCTGGATGCTGTAGGTTTGCTATTTTTTCTGTTTGTGTGGGCTCTATTGTTGTACTTGAGTTTTTATATTTTGGTTCCTTTGTTGGTGGTTTCTCTTCTCCAGGAGGTATACCGATGTGTGTAGCTTCCACCTATTCTTGTATGTGATCAGTGGCAGGGGGTAGGCAAAATGGATGAAGACAGAGGGAGAGTAATTTATGGGATTTAAAGTACCAGCGAGAAGAGAAGAGATAGGAGATTCTTTGGATAAGTATAGCATTAACTGCGATATTTTACCCAACTAACCACTTTTTATAAAAGATGAAAGAAAGATAAAACTCTTGTTGGAGAGGAAGAGAATTGTGAGCTGAATCCAGAAAACAGAGCACTTGTGCAAGGTTAGGTGATGAGATATAGTGAGAGTAAAGGATAGAAAGCAGGGGTAGTGTGAGAGACAATAGAGTTAATTACAACAATAATAATGTTCAGGAATAAAGTGAAGTGGGCTAGATCAGGGAGGGTTGCTGTGTAGTATGTACAATTGCATGGAACAATAATTATTTACAATAGTAGTGGAACAGCAATAATATGACAAGAAATATATAATTCGGCCCTGGCTGGTATGGCTCAGTGGATTGAGCACCGGCCTGTAAAGCAAAGGGTCACCAGTTCGATTCCCAGTCAGGGCACATGCCTGGGTTGCAGGCCAGGTTCCCCAATGCAGGGTGAACAAGAGGCAACAAGCAACCACACATTGTTGTTTCTCTCCCTCTCTTTCTTTCTCACTCCCTTCCCTTCTGTCTAAAAATAAATAAATAAAATCTTTAAAAAATAACGTGTAATTAAAATATATATATAATTTGGATAAGCAGAATAAAAAGTACATGCTCAAGAGTAGTATGTTATTAGAACATGACTGAAGTGAAAGAAGGAAAATTAAAATACAATAAAGAGAGAATAATGAAAACCAGTCAAACAATGCAATTAAACAGAGAAATAAAATGAGGAAAACTAAACATAAGGAAGAGAAATTTAAAAAATACTAATGAAATAAAAGTGGTAAAAATAATGAAAAATAATAATAATATACATAATAAAATGCCAACTTTATGGGATAGCACAGTGACATTTGTCTCAGTTTCTCAATTTTGGAAACTGTTAGGCTTGGGCTCCCCTTTTTGATCTGCCTCTGGAACCGTCTTGACTCCATGTCTTATTGTCTCACTTGGGGGAAGGAAAAAAAAGGAAAAAAGAGAGGAAAGAAAATAACAAGCCTCCTGCTGACTTTATACCTTTTCAGTAAGTTCTGCTGGTCTTCCTGGATGCCACAGGAAGTGGAGGCTGGGCTTTGCTTTTCCCCCTTCCTATGACTTTGAGAGGATGGGGACCAGGTCTGGGCCACAATATTCACAGTTGCCCAGCCTTAGGCCCAGGTCCTCCATGAACTGCTTAGCTCAAATCAGGCACTCAGTCTCTGGGTGTGCACAACTCAAATCTATCAATTGTTGAAAACTCTTTTCTCCACTGAGCTGTTCCTGCAATTTTGTCAAACATTAGTTCCCCATATATGTGCCATTCTATTTCTAAACTGTGGTCTGTTACACTAGTGTACTATTTAAATCTTTATGCCGATACCATACATTTTGATTACCATAGCTTTATAACAAGTCTTAAAAATTAGTTTGTGTTAGCCTTCTAACTTTGCTTTACTTTTTCAATGGTGTTTTGGTGATTCTCAATCCTTTCTATTCCATATGAATTTTTATAACCAGCTTGTTAATATCTACAAAAAGTCCTGTTTTGATTTTGATTGAGACTGCACTAAATCTATACATTAATTTGGGAAAAGTTGACACCATAACAGTATTTTTCTATTTTTAATTAACTTTATTGGGGTGATATTGGTTAATAAAATTATACAGGTTTCAAGCGTAAAGCTCTAAAATACACCATTTGTATATTGCATAATGCTTTCACCATTCAAAGTCAAGTCTCCACCACCATTTGTCTCCTGTTTACCCTCTTGTACCTCCTCTCACTCTCCTTTCCTTCTGGTAATCACCATACTGTTGTCTGTATCTGTTTTTTGTTCTGTTTTGTTTTATTTTGCTTAATTCCTTCACCTATTTCACTCAGTTCCCCAAAACCCTTCCCTCTGACAGTTATCAGTCTCTTCTATGAATCTATAGAGTCTGGTTCTATTTTGTTTATTTTATTCATTATATTCTAAATATAAATGATATCATATGGTATTTGTCTTTCTCTAACTGTCTTATTTCACTTAACATAATGCCCTTTAAGTCCAACCATGCTGTCATGAAAAGTAAGATTTCCTTCTGTTTTACATATGGGCAATATTCTATCATTTAAATATACTACAGTTTATTTAATCCACTCATCTACTTATGCGTACTCTCGCTGCTTCCTAATCTTGTACTACAGTGAACATAGGGGTGTATATATTCTTTCAAATCAGTGTTACAGTTTTCTTTAGATATATTCCCAGTGGAATTGCTGGGACAATGGAGGCAAGAACATACAATGAGGTAAAGATAGTCTATTCAATAAATGGTGTTGGAAAAATTGAACAGATATATGCAAAGCAATAAAGCTAGATCACCTCCTTATACCATACATAAGAATAAACTCAAAGTTAGATTGAACTCTTAAATGTAAGACTCAAAACCATTAAAATACTGGAAGAAAACAGGAAGAGAAATCTCAGACATTTCTTGTAGCAATATGTTTTCTGATATATCTTCTTGCACAATGAGAACAACAGAAAAAACAAACAAACAAATGGGACTATATCAAACTAAAAGTTTTTGCACAGCAAAAGAAACTATTAATAAAATGAAAAGATAATCCACTGGATTGAAGGACATGTTTGCCAATGATATGACTGACAAGGGGTTAATATCCAAAATTTATAAAGAACTCAAACAACACCAAAAAAAAAAAAAAAAACAAACCCAGCAACCCACAAATCAAAACCAAACAATCCAATTCAAAAATGAGTAAAGTACCAAAATAGACACCATAACAATGTTGAACCTTCTGTCCATGAACAAGGTATACAGCTCTCCACTTATTTAGATCTTTTAAATTTTTACTCAGCAATATTTTCTAATTTAGAGATTTTTACATCTTCTGTCAGATTTACCTCTGAGTAGTTAGTATTTTTGGTGTTATAAATAGATCTTAAAACTTTTAATATTTAATTGTTCATTGCTAGCATGAAGAAATGCAATTGAGTCCTGGTCAGTGTGGCTCAGACAGTTGGATTGTCATCCCATAAACCAAAATATCATGGGTTCAATTCCCAGTCAGCACATACCTAGGTTGTGAGTTAGATGTCCCTTCAGTCTACCGATTGATGTTTCTCTCTCACATTCATTTCTCTCTCCCTCTCTCTCTCTTTCCTTTCCCTTTCTCTAAAATCAGTAAGCATATCTTTCGGTGAAGATTTAAAAAAAAAACAAAAATAAATAAAAAGAAATTAAACTGATATTTTATAATATCTTGTATCATGTAAATGCTTAACTAATTTATTAGTACTGGTAGTTGTTTTTGTAGAGCCTATTAAATTTTCTACATAGGCAGACAGGTAATCTGTAAAAAAACCATGTTTCTTCTTCCTTTGAATCTGGATGCACTGGCTAAAGCTTCAGTACAATGTTCAATAGAAGTTATGACACTGGACATCCTTAACATTTTCAGATCTCAGAAGAAAAGAGATAAGTTTTTTACCCATCAATATAATATAAGCTATACATTTTTGGAAGATATTTTTTATCAGGTTGAGGATATTTCTAATTTTCTGGAAGTTTTTTAGCAAACTAGATGGATACTGGATTTTGTCAAAAATATTTTTGCATCTATTTATATGATCATATGGGTTTTGCTTTCTAGGTTTTTTTTTTTTTTGGTATAGTAAATTTTCAAATGTTAAACAAACCCTGAATTCTTAATGTAAGCCTCACTTGGCCATTATGTGTCATCATTTTTATATACTGTTAAATTTGATTAGATAAAAATTTGTTTAGAATTCTTTCATTTTGTTTCAGGATAGGTATTAGTCTTTAGTTCTCTTTTCTTGCCATGTCTCTGTCTGGCTTGGTATCAGGGTAATGCTGTCCTCTAAAAATGAGTTAGGAAGTATTTCTTCTTCTTTAATTCTTTGCAGTATTTTCGTATAATGAGTATTGTTTCTTTGCTAAATTTCACCAGGGAAGTTATCTTGGATTGGAGATTTTTGTGGGAAGGTTTTTCATTAAAAAATCAATTTATTTAATAGATATAGGCATCTCCAGATTATCCATTTCTTCTTGAGGGAGGTTAGACAGTTGGTAAACTATTATGCTCTATGAAAACTTGAATGAAGGGAAGAATGGATGAGTGATAAAAACAGAGGAACAAGTCGATCACTGTTTGGAGAGACTGACAATGTATATATTTGGACAAAGTAGCAAATTGTCCTCAGTTGATAAAAGAAATCTCCTGGATGCAGGTGGTTTTTGAGCTGGAGAAGCAAGTACCTACTGTGAGGATACCAATGGCTCTACTAGGGTCAGAGTTGTAAATGTTTGAGGGTACCCTATCTATAGGACCCTATTCTATTTCTTACAAATGCCACACCCACCAGCACACTGGACCCCAGGATGCCACTTAATTATTGGGAATATTCATCTGGTGCCCAGATGACCGAAGGTCTTATGAGAATCATGACCTTATCAGGTTGTGGAATTTTTTTGAGAATGTCAGGCCTTTCTACCCTTTACATAAATCTTCTCTGTCTCTCTGGGGAGTCAATCAATGTCTCCAGTCTTGCCATTTTCTTGCTAAGTTTTCCTTCCAAGACAAAGCCTTGGTTGATGGGTAGAGCAAGTAAAGTCATGCCTCACATAAGACAATGAATGATGAATTTGCCTCTGACTCTAAGGCATACTGCTTCCCTGGCACTAAAATACAATGGATTGGGCAGTATAAATAAGGGGTGTGTGTCAGCATGTGTGTGTGTGTGTGTGTGTGTGTGTGTGTGTGTGAACATGTGAGAGTGTGGGTATGGAGGGAGCATGTATCTGTGTGTGTAGATATACTGAATTTGTGAGGGAGGTGGTTCTCTTGTAATCCATGGAGCTGGCAAATTGCCAAAAGCTTCTGCCTGTCTCTGGATGTGGGTTTCCTTGGTCCAATGTTCTTGTAAAAGATGGAGTCTTCCTGGCTAGGGCCCACCTGGATTCTAGATGAGGTCTGTGACCCTGAGAGGCACAATGGCTAAAAGTGTCACAGTCTGAAGGAACAACTTCATAGTGGTTTCTGGAATGGTTACAACTAGCTTTTTGTTAAAGAAACCAAAGCCATTTATAGTGTATGGAAAAAGAAGAATTTTAAAAACAGCTTTCCACTGCAATATCATTTCAAAATAAGGCCCATTCTGCACCCTCCACACTCTGAAGAGAGCTAAAAGAGTCTCAACAAGGTGATGTCCATTCCCCAATGCAGCTCTGCCTTGCACTGTCACAATGGGCTCTGCTGTGTGGACTGCATGGGGCAAAAAGTCCCCTGGGCTCTGACATTCTCCTTAAAAAGACAAAAGCCACAGACCTGGAGCCAAGGTGTGAAATAAGAAACCAATGTAATCTTTGGAGGAGACTTTGGGACTGACAGCTGGGTTTGCAGACACTTTCCTGTCCTGCAACACACATCTCTAGTTTGGCCAGAATCATTGTCCCCCAAATTTGCTGTAAGTCCAGTGTATGTGCTGAGGTTCCTTTCCATTTGTCAAGTGTAACCTACAATGGGAACTGGATTCTGAAAGTCCTATCAGGGAGCTTGACATGCAATTTTTTTCTTCAAAATCATCTATTTACTATAATACACATAAAACAACCTTGAAATTGCAGTATGAATGAAGATTACAGCATGGACCAAGGAATTTTCTCTTTACTACACAAAGTATCACCTAGCAATAAAAAGCAGACCTTTTATTTCCTTTCCAGAAAAAAAAATGGCATGGTATGATAACGGACAAATTTTTAATAAAGCCTACAATACTTACCTATGCCACCTATTCTGAAAATTTTATCCATAATTTAGTGTTCTAGTGCAGCTTCATTAACAAAATATATAATCCCAGAAGCAGCAATCACTTATAGCAAATCTGGTACCAACATCAAAGGGAAAAAATGATTTAAAAATGGTGCAAAAGCCACTTTAGATTTTAGTAGAACATATCACAGAAAAGAATAAGAATGCAAGTTCACAATTATATTTATATATATACAAACACACACTCTAAAGAGGCTGTCAGTACCCAAAGTATTTTTAATTGCTATATTAGCAATGGATAGTTGGATGTTTTTAAGGGCTGCATAAAAATAGATTCAAGGAATAGATAAAATTGAAACCCTAGATTAAAATGTTTAGTTTAAAGAATTTTCTACAACAAATTTCATGTTTATATATGAAACAAATGTCATGAAGTATTTTCTACACTAAACTAAATGTGTTTCCCAAGAGGAAAAAAAAATTAAAATATCTAAAATATATTAGATTGATATTATAAGACCATCATAGACCTTTTGAACATACACCTGTTTTTAGAATTAACAATATACAAGACATTTATTTTATTATGAACCATAAAGAAATGAGTTGGTGACATCTATCCTTTGCACAACATTTTCAACTCACTTTAACCACAAATGTGTCCTTGGTATGTGTATACAAGAAATATGCGCATTTACCCCTGATCATATCATCCACAGGTTTATTTAGCAGCAAAGATAAAGGTGCAGAAATGTTAAGTGTATCTTTCTTTCAATCAACATCCCAAGCATGGCATAAGTAGCCTGAAATTATAAAATACCTAACTGGACTTTTAATTATCTACACAGACTGCTAAAATGTAAATTAGTTTGCCCAAATTAGCACATCAAATAATAAAACCAGCCATAAAGCATGCTGAAAAGCATTAAATGTTTCATATATATGTTTTTAAATCATTTATTTCTATGGAAAAATTGTACTCACAATATAATGTGACAGAAAATACCACAGGAATGATATATTGATTACGGTAAGGTTGCATGCAACAGCAGCTTTGTATTTCATATCTATTTTTGTTTATAAAAATTAAACCTCTTAAGTCATGCTTATCACATGGTTTTAGATTTCTAATTTAAATGAATAAGAAATACCATACAGTTCAAAGAGAAAATGTCTCATCATTTTGAATGTGAATTATCTGTAGGAAACATGAAGTATACTACTGAACCCTGAAACATGTAAGCCCAGATTTGCTTTTTGTCCATTTTCAGGCTGTCTGCAATCACCTCCTACACATATAATGCCAAGAGGATCCGTTTGTAAATGTGGTTGTATTAGTTGAGTTTGCAGTGGTGGTGGTAACTGAAGAGGTACTGTTATAGAACAGGGTGGGGGCACCCAACGATATAGTTACCAAAAGGAGCACCTTTGTGCTCCTGGGGTACCCCCCTCCACCCTGTTCTAGGTTTGTTATGCTCACCACCAAAGTCAAGACGTCTCTCAATGCCAGAGACTGGTGAAAAGGAAGGGAATTGTTTATTATCAAGTTATACAGGCTTGGAGTAATGACTTAATACCTTCTTTACAATACTAAAGTTCTCTAGAATACCCACAAATGCACACAGTCCTTCCTTCTCCCCCTGCCCAGTCATAGCACTGTATCTCAGGAAAAGAAGTACAAGTCCATGATTCAGGCAGACCCTCGGTTCTGACATCATCGGCTGTGTCGCCACCACGCTCTCCAGTTAATCCAAAACCACATGGCACCTTCTCATGGCCCACCAGCAAGAGTTCTTTCACCCCTTTTCTTCCAGGCAAAGTCTCTCCTGCTTCCTAGGCCACGTGGCAAAAGGAGCAACCCAAAGTCACGTGCCCCGCCCCAGCCCCATCTCCCAGGCGGAGGGGTCCCCACTCCTCCAAAGCCTCATGGTCCCGTGTGTCCTATAGCTGCCGCACCTGGGTTTAAATCCCTGCGCCAATCTTCTTCTGCAGCCCCATTTCCGACTCCTCCTTCTGTCAGCTACACCTGCCAGAACTCTGTATTCTTCTAGCTTTGCCGGGCTGCCATGGTAACTCTGGGTAGGTGTGGCCCCATGGAAGGGAGCCAAGCATCTCCAAGCTCTCATGGAGATGCTGTAACCAGGGGGAGTTGCCTCCCAGTTACATCTTGGGTGGAAGTCACTTCCATCCCCCTGGCTCAAAGTGTGGCCACAGCTATTTTACACATCTATGAAACCAGTTAAATGTTACAGATATGTTAAGTGACCATGCCAGAGGTTAGCTGCAAAGCTGCTGCTGTACAAAACAGCTCTGAATGGCCCTGCTCCCTGCATCCCATACCCCAGCTCAAACTTGTGGGGGTGGGGACATCATATATTTATTTTAATATTTCCTGGACACCTTGAGTTCTGGACCCCATTACAAATCCCTATTTGAAGCTCCCCCTTGGCTGCACCCTGTTAGAGTATCATTAGCTCCACCAAATGTCCTGGGTTTGAAGGTGGTAGAGGAGCCGCAGTGTTCACAGTTTTTACAATTTCTCCATTGTAAAAGACAAACTGACCCTGCTAAATGAATGCTTTAATAACAGATTGATGGATCTTAGTGGTAGACAGCAATTCTCATTTTTCAAAATCAGGTCTCATGAAGGTTAGCCAGAAACAGATGGATAAGTTGTCTGCCGTCATTAGGCTGATTTTGTTGATTAAGCCTGTTTAGATGTGTTATTACGGATCTGAATAGGTCATAGTTTACAGGATAAAACTTCTTAATGATTTCTTCCAATGCATGAATATGTTCTGTTTTGTCTGGGATTTTTGCTACTTTCAATCACTCTGGATGAAGAGAGTAAGGAATTAAAGGATCTGGCAGATCTGCAAAGAAAGCTTTGAGAGTTTCCAGCTACAGCATTTACTGTTACTTCCATTCATGCCAGACTGGTATGATCTTGGTCAAACTGCTTTTGAATATTGTCTTGATCAGTTTTGTTCCCACTAACATCGTAGAGTCCTTCAGTACATAATCCTGTATCTTCAATAAATTCCACATATTTTTTCAGCAGAGTGGTACAGGCTTCTCAGCTGTAGCCAGATCCTGGAGGGGCATCCCAAAGTAATTACTTTCTCAATTTCTACATGTTGGTAGATTGAAGTTCTTAGTTTTCTTCTGCTACACAGTAGGTCTCCCTTCTTACTCTCTCCCCACCCCTCCCAGCCGCGTCTCCTCAATGGCAGCGCCCCAGCAACATTCCTGAGGTGTGCTCCCACCGCAGCCACCTCGCCTCCATTCTCTTCCCTAGTACACTGACCGAGCTCTGCGTCCCTTCAACCACCTCGCCGCGCTCCCTAGCACACGACCCAAAACCTTAAGCCCTACAGTTCTTGCTGCCGGGCAACCCACCCTCCCTTCCAGTCACCAAAGGCAGCCCCATCCCCCACGTGGGTCCCCAGCGGGGCTCATTAGGGGAGGCCACTCGGGCTCCCTAAAGCTGACAGATATTCTCTCTCTCTCTCTCTCTCTCTCTCTCTCTCTCTCTCTCTCTCTAGCTCTATGTCTCGGCTGAACTATACCTCAGTATCTCTTGACATGTAATTATTTTAGCACAAGAATCAGACCAACACTAGCAACTATACCTAGGTGAAGATTTCAAAGCCACAGAACCTCCTATGTAAATATTTCAAAAAGTTCTCTGTCCTCTGCCCCTCACCACCCACAAATAAATAACGCTACAAATGGAGGGAAAATTCAGTGGGGATAGAAAATGGGTGGACTTTGAGGGGACTCTTTGTGCCACAATTCAAATGCCCCCTTCTCTCATTTCTACATGAATCAAGTATCTTTGTCTTACTCAGCACTGTACTTCCTGCCACATCTACTAAGGTGCCTGGCACACAGTAGGGGCTGGGCACAGGTCAAATGTATTAGTAATTTTTTCTGTTTTACCTTGTGAGATAACCATAAGACAGAGAATAATATCAGATGTGTTGGATTCACCGCATTCATGATGGGTCATAAATAAGCTAAAGGATTTCCCACTTCCCATCTTATTTCCCTTATCCAATCATTTGGGTGCCAAAATTTATCCATGTAGTACCAATTTAAACACTCACTTTGATGTGGTTTCCATGTGATAGTTTCTTCTCCTATAAAAATGGAAATCCTCCCTTTCTCTTGCAAATGTTGAGAGGAACATGGAGAATGAATATGTGACAATGCTGACATGTGATAATGCTGACACATGACAGTTGTAGGTTTACTCAGGATGAGCTCTTTAGAGATAAGGATCCAAAGGCCAATTTTATGGTGACTTCCATTTCATTTGTACTGCCTCTGTCTTTGTGAAGTCACACGTTGCCTCTTCACTGGGTTCTCACCTCCTTAATCCTTCTTTCCTCTTCTTCCTTCCTTCCTTTCTCCCTTCCTCCCTTCCTTTCCCAATTAATTTAATACCCCAAAACTTTTCCATCCTAATATCTAGTTCTATCATGCCTGTATCTTGCATAAAGCCTTTTTATATTGTCTCCTTCTCCCCTCATGCTATTACATGACTTTGAAAGCTGTCAGTTTGGCATTTGATTCCTTCCACCAACTCATCACCTTTTAGAAGGAGTATGAGGAAGTTGAGGGTTTCTTCATGTTAGAGCATGTAAGGAAGCCACATATAAAGTGGGAGAAGAACATAAAGGCAAGGTAGGTGGCAAATCATACCATTTCAAGGCCTCCTGGTTCTCTGTTCCTTTCCTAACTTCACTGTGTTCCCAAGAACCTACTCTCCCAGTTAACACGTTAAGTGTGGTGTCAGTCCCTGTGGACTGACAGTGAACTTTCCATTTAGGTGTCATCAGTCCCCAGGGACTGACAGTGGACTTTTTATTTGGGTGGCATTGGTGCTTGGGACCGGCAGTATCAAGGTTGAAAAATAAATGTTGTAATTTTAATGAAGTTTTGCATTGGCTGCACCATTGTGTGCCTGTTTACACTCTAACTCAATACCCGTTGAGTGGTCACCGACCCACCGCCTGAATGGAAAGCCCAGCAAAATCTGCGGTTAACGTGTTAACGGCTGTACTCAGCACTTCAAGTCTTAGCCTGCTTACATTATTGCCTGTGCAATTTTCTCCTCACTTCGTAGAATCACCCTTTCTTTACTCATTCCTTTATGATGGAAATCCCCCCCAGCATTTCAGGTGAAAGTTTCCCCCTTCTTGCAGATTTATCTGACCCTCTCCAGTAGATTTGGATTGTTTCCCCTGAACTATGGATCACTTCCATATGTTCCAGTGTTTTCTGTTCTAGTGAAAACAAATGAAGTGAGGACATTTGCTCTGGGATGTGGAAGAGGACTCTGAAATGGGGTTGGAGGAGCATCGGATGCAGACATAAAACTGCAGAGACAAGCAGTGCAGGATGGGAAGAAGGTGATATGTATAGCCCTGACCACAACATCATTCTGCCTCCTACCTACCATAACATTGGAAGGGAACAGCTGAGGCTGAACAATGAATCCACATGGACATGAAATGAATGCAGTATTCATGGCAGCCGAAACCATTTTGTTTCATTTTTTAAGTTTGTATGAATTGCTTTCAATAACCTCCTGACTAATGCCCACCCAGGGCATTGGATCTGACCACACAGACCATGGAGAAGCAGAGTCTCAGTACATTTCTAAGCCAGGCTGCTGGGCTCAAGTCCAAGTTCTCCCACAATTGGCTGGTGATTTGAACAGGGTACTTCCCCCCTCCCGTGCCTCAGTCTGTTCATCTGTAAAATCACAATAATGTGAACCCCACAGGTTTGTTGTGAGGATTAAGTGATGATGTAAATGCTTACAGTAATATAGGAAACACTCTTGAAGTATTTCTACTCTGATTAGATGAGATCCCAAACCATTGGTGTCTCACACAGCCATGCTGACCACTTTGAGTCCTAGTCTGAATGCTTTCACCATGTTCTGTGAAAGTTGCTCAAACACAAGCAAAAACACATTGAGCAACAGGGCCCATATAAAAAAATTTTGTTTTGACTTTCTGCAAAACACAAACTACAGTGCCAACCAAGTTCACAAAAACAATTACTATGGCAGCCTGGTTTCTTAACTTCTAAGTAATAGCTCTGCATTGCCTGGAGGAATACCATTTACTTTAGCAAATTTAAGGTCTGTGAAAAAAAATTGCTTTAATAGAATTTGAAAACTCAGCAAGTATTTAGTTTTGTGCTCAGATTTTCAACTTTTAAAATTTTCTTCAAATTCATACAAAACTGCCTCTCATATTAAATTCTGCAAAAGACACAGTACAGAAAGTAATATTCTAATCGTTAGACCTTTGTTTAAAATGTCACTTTGTTGTTGGGAAAATCACATGCATTCTCTGTATCTTGGGGTCTCAACCCAAGCTGGGAAAACAGAACTCATCTCGAGTTTTTATGAATCTTAAAAGAGACTGAAAATGTACATGTTATATTTGTTTTTTGATAAAAAGCTGAAATATAAAAATAGAAATTTTGTGGGTATGGGATTCCCTCTGTGTTATACACTTTATATACACATAGGTTTTTCCCCAAGAGATTTTGGGCATGTCAGCAGCAGTAACCTTGAAAAAACAATTAGAAATTTATGAAGAGCGCTGGCCATGGTGGCTCAGTTGGTCATAGCATCGTCCCATACACTGAAAGTTTGGGGGTTTGATTCCTGGTAAGGGCATATACCTAGGTAGTGGTTCAATTCCGAGGTCCAGGAGGCATATGGGGAGCAACCAATCAATGTTTCTCTCTTGTGTTGATATTTCTTTCTCTCCCTCCCCCATCTCCCTCTTTAAAAATAAAACATATTTAAAAAATTTACAGGAGTGCAAGGTGTCGGAGGAGTGAATGGAAGCCACATTAACATCCTGCCAGGACCAATCTGGAATTACAGCTAAATTGGGGAGAAATCACCTGGAAGAAACAACTAAACAATAGTGAGAGATAAACCTTGTAATCTCTGACAGGCTGAAGAATCAGATTCACCACAACCGGACTATTAAGGAGTGCAGTAGAGACTCAAGATGGCTGGCTAAGTGCCCACAGGCAGCAGGACTGGCGTGATAAGTAAGCAACTGGTTGGACTCCCCTGATATTTGCAGCGCACAAACCCTAAGCTGGGATCCCAAGTCTAGAGCACTAGAACCCCAAAAGTACACAGATAACAACCAGTGAGGAAAAGTGGCAAGGTTGCTCTCTGCCAGAGATGGATGACTAGAGGCACAAACAGCCATTTAAAGGGCCAACGCAAAAATTTTCATTTGTAGCCTGGGCTCTGGCAAAGGCAGGGGCATAGTGGTCTAGAGACACCTGAGGGGAGACTGGTGAGAGAAGCTTTGGGAAGAGAGCCAAGAGATCCCAATACTGAGTCATCCCACATACTGCAGCAGCCATCCTGCTCAGACAGACTACTCCCCTCCTAGCAACAGCAGCCTGACAGGAAACAATGGCTCCAACCCCAGGAAGGATTCTGCCCCACACTAAGGGGCTTAAATCTGAATGCTGAGTGCAGAGTTGTCACGGATTTCGACCCGCAAAATCCATGGGGGGACCGCCCCAATCGCGTGAATCAATCTTACCCAGAGACACGCTTGGAGGTGAGAATCCGGCGGCCACGGGTCTCCTCCACCATCCCGATCTTGGGGAGAAAGACCTCATGGGTTGCTTAGCCGAGGCTTTTATTAGAAGATTAAGACACATTTACATTGGATTGATTATTCATGGGATTAAGCAGAACAGGTAGGATTACTCATAGCAGGGCATTAGGATGTAAATTCAGGTCCGGTGGCAGATAGGACCAGGTTAAAGTAATATGCAGGGGTCAGCAAGCCAGAACTTTTTAAGATACATCTTTGCCAAATTCCTATTAGAGAGTTCCCATCCCACAGACATGATCCACACTTGCTCACACGGGAATCACACGGAGCTGTTTTCAAAAACGTGTAAATTCTCAGGACTGCATGTTTACATGCGTGTGGAAATCACTGCCACACAGAGTGACTAGATTAACAAATAAAGGAGAAAGCCACAGACTGTAGTAGATCCCTGGCAGTCTCTGAGCAGGCTGTTTAAGGTCAGAAGGGGTCAACATCTGACATCACCAGAGATGGATCCAGAAAGAAAAAAACAGTGGGCTAGAAAAATACTAGAGACCAGGGAGATGAAATTCACTGTGGTCTTTTCCATGATTTGAAATATTTAATTTTCTACATAGCTTTTAAACTTTCATTTCTTGTCCATCAAATTTCTGCACATTCAGTCATTACATTTTATACTATAGTTTATTTCTCTCCTTTCTTACAATGGTCTTAATCTCTTTACACTCTTGTTAATATTCGTTCATTATCTGTTGATAGTGGGACTGCAGGTGAGGGGAGTTGTTTTTGCAGGTGTGGGTTTGTTTCCAGGGCTTTGTGGTTTTGCTTTGGCAGCATCTGCACAACAGCATATAAGATGTGGTGGGTGGAGTGACACATAGTCAACCAGCTACAGTGAAGGGCCAACCAAAGAAAGACACAACAACAATCAAAACTCAGTTACATCTGGAGAGTAAACATAAATGGCATAAAAAGCATCACAATATCATCAACTTTAGGAAATCAAGGAGATTGCACCACTGAATCTCACAGGTCTCCCACCATAGAAATTCACACAACAAACTCATGGAATGAAATAAGATCGATTTAAGAAGGAGAAGAAAACAATAACAGTCTCACAAAGAAACAACCCCAATTGAAAGGAAAGGAGGAATCCTCAGAAAGAGTGCTAAATGAAATAGAGGAAAGTCAACTATTGAGTTCAAAACAATAGTTATAAGGAAGCTCAATGAGTTCAGTGAGAATTACCAAAAACTATGGGGAAATTATGAGGAATTTACTGCAAACAGTTCCAACATGAAAGAGGAAAATGAAACTATTGACAATAGTGAAGAAGAAATGAAGAATAAAATTTCTGAACTGAAGAACACAGTAGAAGGAATCAAAAACAGGTGAGAAGAAGCACAGGATCGAATCAGCGAGCTGGAGAATAAGGTAGAAAAGGCTCCTAGGAAGATCAAGAAAATGAAAAAAGACTCCAAAAGAACAAAGATTTGTTAAGGGGATTGCCGGACAGAATGAAATGTAATAAAATCTGTATAATAGGGATACCAGAAGGAGAAGAAGAAGAGCAAGGAATAGAAAATCTGCTTGAAAAAGTAATGACAGAATAGTTCCCTAATTTGATAAGAGAAATAGTCACACAAATCCAAGAAGCAGGGAGGGTCCCAATCAAGAGGAACCTGAAGAGGCCCACTCCAAGACACAATATAAATAAAATGGTAACATTCAAAGACAAAGAGAGAATTTTAAAGGCAGCAAGAGAGAAACAGGAAGTAACATACAAGGGAGCCCCACAAGGCTAGCCGCTGACTTCTCCACAGAAACATTATAAGCCAGATGGGAATGGCAAGAAATATTCCAAGTAATGAAAAGCAAAGGACTGCATTCAAGACTACTCCACCCAGCAAGGCTCTCAATTAAAATGGAAGGCAAAATAAGGAGTTTTCCAGACAAAAGGAGGCTAAAGAAGTATAGCTCCATCAAACCAGCAATGCAAAATATGCTAAAGGAACTGCTTTAAGAAGAGGAAGAGAAAGAGTGAGAGAGAGGAACACATGTACAAAGGGAAAAAATGGGAATGAATAAGTACCTATCAATAGTAACCATAAATGTAAAAGGGTAAATGCTCCAATCAAAAGAAATAGGGTAGCTGAATGGAAAAGAAAACACAAACTGCACAAATGCCTATAAGAGACCGACCACAGAACAGAAGATATACATAGACTAAAAGTAAAGAGGTGGGGAAAAAATATCCCAAGCAAATGGACAAGAAAAAAAAAAAAAGCCAGGGAGGCAATACTTACATCAGAAAAAATAGACAGCATCAAAGGCCATAAGAAGAGAGTCAGAAGGACACTTAAAAACTCAAGGGAAAACGGGGGGAAGATGGCGGCGAGTTAGGAGGAACAGAGTTTACGTCCTCCTACCCACTGGTTGATTTTCTGAGGAACGGGGCGAAACCCAGCAGTATTCCAACACATATGAAGATTGATGCCCAAGATTACAGGGGAATTTGAACATTCAAACGATGAGACATTAAAACCTGGAGCTGTGAGAGGACCAGAGTCAGCCCCAGACAGGGGTCAGTCCAAAAAATAGAGACAGTGAAACAAAATTAACTT